>LBNU01013845.1:28492-40187 GCA_014162995.1 Artemisia annua | reverse complement strand
TTGTTTTGGACCCTTTCTCCTGCCACCCACAAATGTGTAGATAGCAAGCTTTGAAATTTAAAACTTATGCGATGAGATCATTCGTTTTAGCACTAGAACTTTTAGTAACGTTTCTCAACATGATGTAATCAACGTTGTTATAAACAATTTTTGCTAGCGATAATTCAAATGTTTTCATAACAAAATTAGAAAAAAAAAATAAAAAAATAAGGATAATTAAGCATTTTTATGAATCAAACTTAACACTTTTTCATTTTTATGTGGTGAATAAACTTTTTTGCCACTTAATCCCTATATTTTTTTAGAAAGGAACTTAATCCCTGTATTATTGAATTTCGTCAACTTGGTGTAAAATTTTACCTTCTCAGCATGTTATTCGAGTGTGTAACAACTAACAAGTTACCATCCAAGTCGACATGATTTTTTATTATTTTATTTACACTGAGATTTAGGTCATCACATTTGATACTTGCTATGAAAATGACACTACATACTCTCGAGTTCATCTCCACTGCTTCCATCCATCAGGTGAATTAGCCCAATATACTCTCATGTAAATAGCTTAGCTATAATATCTCAAACATTACTTGATGACTAACTACACACCAACAAATTATACAATCTAAACATCAAAATGAAAATTGTGTCAAGTTATGCTACCATCTAACTTTATTTATACGACCATCTAAATCTGTACCATCATCATTTACTATCACTTGTACAACTATCTGCAAATGAAACAACACATGTAAATAACAATTAACAATCATATTTACAAGTGATGTGAAATGTGATCTTTACTATGTTTATGATCTTGCATGTACGAACTGGCTTCGGTTACACATTGGGATCTTAGATGAACGTATAAAGAAAAGATCTTTGAAATAAAAAAAATAAACAGAAATTAAAAGGTAGAGTTAAATAGTAAAGTTTGTTTTCACTTTTCAGTGACAAATTCTGGGATTGTGATGTAAGGTGATCAAGACACTGTTTCTTGGGTTTCTACCCTTTATTTATTGCGAGCAACTCTTTTCTACGAAAAAGGAAAAGGAAATAGACGTTGCAGATTCGATTTTATTTGATACTATCTCCGTCTCAATTTTATTGTTCACGTTTTCTTTTTTGAATGTCCCAATTTATTATCCACTACTAAAAATAGATAGGGAAGTTTAACCAAGTTTACTATATTACCCTTGTTTAAAATTATTATTACATACCTTAAAGAAGGCTTTAACTAATTACTTAAAGGCAAAATTGTCATTCTGTCAAAAAGTAAGAAAGAGAAAGCAGTAATAAATGTACTTTTCTTAAACTATGTGTTTTTTTGTCGGGGGACAATAATTTTGAACGGAGAGAGTACTTTGCAAGACTAATGTAATAAGAACACCCCAAGGCCAAACTCAACATTATTACATCAGCTTAACCTTAACTTTTTCTCTTCTAAATCAAATAAAGACAAAATACTTATAGTAAAAGGACCACACTCACGATCAAAAATACACCCTCACAAAATTAAATAAAACAAAAAACACACACAAAAACCAAACAATTTCATTCGATCCAAGACCAGATCAAATAGTGTGGGTCTCGCACTATGAGGTCTTATTTTGGTGAAAACGCACCTTACCTTGGCCTTTAATGGGAGATCGTTTGTACACATTGTTTATTAAATTGCACATCCCTAACCGATTCCCCTATGGGTGATTTCCTTAACCCCTAAACCACATACGATCGTTCTTCAAATCGTTCTTCACATACGATCGCAAAAAAAAAAAAAAAAAAAAAAGACAAATACAAATCGTTCTTCAAGTTTTGTTTTTTGTGATTCGTTTGTTTGGGTTAATCACAATCGTTAGTTTGGTTTCGATCTATTGTTCTTCAATATATCATTGTTATTGGATCGAATTTGTTGCTATGGGTTGAGTTTGTTCGATTACTTCTTATAAACCCTAAGCGATTAGGGTTTTATCTTTTACGTATTGTTTGCATATGTTCTTCTTTGTTTGAGGTATTCTGTTCGTGGGTATTAGGGAGATGAGTAATACGCATCAGTCGCAGGGTAACGAGCATAAGCTCTCATATGCTTCGATGTTTAAAACAAACAATGCTTTCAAATCAGTAAACATATGTGAGCTCCGTAATGAGGAGCGAGTGGAAGGAGCCCACGTTACAATTCCTTTAAAAGAGATTGAGGATGTTTCAGCTAGGTTTGCTAATACTCTGTATGGGTATTTTATTGGGAAGAGGCTTGCTTTCCCTATAGTAGAGAACTATGTTAAGAATACATGGGCAAAGTNGTAATATGCGATGTTGATTCGTGCATGTTTTTTCTTTCATGGTTGTTCTAGTTTTTCGTAGCTAGTTGTTCATTTATGGCATGTCATAAATGTTCTAGTGGTTGTTCAAGCGTTTTGCTTGAGGTTAATGTGGTAATTCAGCCACATTCCATTGTTCTTTAAAAGTTTATTTGGTTAATATATTTTACCAGGGTGGAGATCCCTTTACCCAAAAAGATAATAGGAGTGTTTATCGGTTCGGTTTATTCGATTTGGTTAGGTCCATTAATTTTTTTAAGAAAAACAAAACCTCGAATTCAAATTGGATTAAACGGAACCGAAATCATATTTGAATTCGCTTCAGTTTTTGAGTTTGACCCGAATAACCCTATTTGCGTAAGTTATATATTTCTTTCATTTAATTATATAGTTTTTTAGAGAAAAAAAATATTTTTAAGCTAAAAAATGTTATAATTACACTAAAAAATAGTTTTAAGGGTGTTTTTTTTTATATATATGTATAGATATATATAAAATTATATATATTTATTTGGTGTCGGTTTTCGGTTCACATTTTGCCAAAACAATGTCCAATCTAAAAAGCGAATATTTACTTGGTTCGGTTTGCTTTTGACAAATTCGCTTTAATTACAAATTTTGTTCGATTTTATTCGGTTCGGTTCAGTTTTGGTTTTCGGTTCCTATGAGTTAGTTACCCGATCTGTGAACACCCCTAATAGATAGTTTTATGCGGTTTTAAGAGCTTCGTGTATGGCAAAGTTATAGCTATAACAAAGTTATAGCCCTGCCGTTGTTACAATATGGCGCTACCATTGCGCTTTTTGACATTATGGTTTGGGCGCTTGTTATGCAACGCAGAAACTAAGAGCATCGTAAAACGGTTTATACAACTAACACTCTATCAATTTATATATATTTTGGATCTTTTCATATTTTTATAAATCTTTTCGCAAATCATCATAGTCTAACATCTGTATTTGGGTGTATAAGTTTTTCTTTTTTGTTGTATTAGTTCTTGTTTACAGTTTTGCAAATCTTGTTTTCACTTTTAAAGTAAAATGGATGGATTTGTTCAATGTGTTATGGTTACAGTTATAACTCTAATCATTATATTTTTCAAAAACTAGTTTGAAAATCTAAGAGATCGAGCAGACAATGATGCTCAGTTATTTTCATATTTTTCTCTATCTTCCTTTTATAGGCAAACAAAGCTTCGACTTGTTAAAAGGCGAAAGCATAATTTACAGTGTCAACCTAAAACTATATATTTCACCATATTGCATTGAACAAAAAAAAATTGACCAAGTTGCAAAATTATACTTGTCTTATGAGTCCTATATATTAAAAATGTTCCACTAAAACTAAAAACTAGCATAGATGTTCTACTCTTTCTCTGTTAGCACCATCAGTTACATAATGAAAAATACACACACACAAACAAGTAATCTTGTGAATTTGTGAGATCTTATTCACAATGCTTAATTATCTATGCAAAATATATATATGATTAAATATATGAGTGACAAATGAATATATATTTATACATAGAAGTCATTGGAGAAGAACTGGCATAAATGGTCTTTTTTTCAAGAGATAAAATACATTATGGCCTCCATTCCCCTTTCATCACGTATAGATGTGGACTCGAAGCCTTTCCCATCCAATTATATCCTTTTGCATTTACTAACATTACATAATTAAAGAGATATATTTATTGTAGTTATAAATACGACAGTTTAGGGTTAACTCAATGGTATAAGATAGTTTAGGGTTAACACAATGGTTGGACAGTGCTTAAGATGCATCATTTGAGGAAGGGTCGTCGCTACATCTAGTCTATATTGGACCTCGGGTTAAGTTGAAGGTTAGAAAAAAAAATGAACCTCTTTGAGCTAGTTCAAACAAATAGTCGTACAAATCTGATCAACGAGTTAACGCTATGTTCTTGAGATGGCTTCATAAAAGAAAAGAAGAGAATAGAAGAGATAAGAGATCACTTCTCTTCTTTCCATTTCTTCCCAAATCTGGGCAGAACTTGTTATACAAAAAAAACCACTGCATCTTCTTCCTAATTCTCCCCACTTCTTTTCCTTTCTTCCTTTAAAAAATCTTGAGAACACAACTTTTTTCAATTTCTTCCCACTTCTTTTCCTTTCTCTTGTATAATCATCTCAAGAACACAGCGTAAAAATTGGTTCTCCAAGATTATGGTCTTTCAAGGCATTCAAGTTGCTTCATCAAATGACATTGTAATTTGTTTGCTTTTGGAGCATTGGGTTGTCGATGTCATGGTTTTTTGTAGGTGTTCTTTAGTTTTTCAAGTTCATTTTTAGCCTTAGTTGCTTCTAGGTGATGTTTTTTATTTCTTTCGTTGGTCGTAATTGCGTTTAGGTGTCGTGTTAAGTTGTTTCACAAGAGTGTTTCTTTGTTGTTTGGTTCTTGTATCTTCTAGCTTCTTGCTAGCTTTTAATACTAAACAAAATGCCGGCAAAAAGAATGAAAATGTTGCATAGAATGTCACGGTTACACATATCGTCTCCTTCCTTATTGCTATAATCACACTGAGACACCAACACTCTCTTGCAAGAAAATTGATCGACTGATAATACTGATTAATCCATATGCATGAGTAATCACCGTTGTAGCTTTACCACCGCCAAAGCATACGGTGAGTGCTATACGAGTGTTTCTATATGTCTCTAGTTAATACTAGTATGTACTAAAATATACTATATGGAAAATTATTTAAAGGCCTAAACATGTGATTATTTCTGTGCCTAATGGATGTGGCATTGGTTTGTGAAATTGTGAGTCCATGTGTTTTCACCAACAAATACTGCCATGCACGTCTAGACAAATAATTAAGCATGTCAATCAACGCATATATGGGATCAAGAAAGGAGGCGGCAGATATCTCAGTACCTCCAAAGAATCCAGCATAATCTTCTCATGCTTAGGTTTATTATTATTTATATGTTCATTCTAATCATAGATAATATTTTGGAATGTTTGAAACATACACAAGTTGTCTTCTTCTACTATATTTTAAACCGAAGTGTATAAAATATATACATGTATGGTGTCGTATTAATTAAATCCAAATATATAAATTTCAGTGAGTTTCTTGGGGTGATAAAATTAGAAACCCTATAAATATAAGTGATTGGCTTGTCTCCAAATCCTCTATATTTTTCTTTTAAATATACATTACCAGAAATTGTTCAATTTCCAACATAACTGGTGTATCTGTGATTCTTGGCACCTTTCAATATTATAAAAACATTCATAAATACACACATATGTATAAACAAAAACAGTCATATAAAATTGATTAATTTCTAGGTTTGTTGTGCATAGAGGGTCATTTGGTCACAATTATCATCAAGTGTCAGTGTAGTCATTATCGTTATAATTTCTAGCATCTTGCTAGTTTTATATCTATGTATACTATCGCCTTTCAAAAAATAAAAATGTACATGTCGCCATTCAAATATTAATAATACACGTACACATATAGCTAACAAAGCTCTCGCGCACATACACTTATATAATACCTACATTTACAATTGGTTTTTATAATTTACAAGTGTGGTTTGTTTTAGATAATGAATATTGTTTTCATTTACGTATTTACATAGAGTTATAATTAAAACAAATTTCCTCATATTTATTATAGTGCATGCATGCTCTCTCATGTGTTTTGAAAGAAAGAAAAAANAAGAAGAGAATAGAAGAGATAAGAGATCACTTCTCTTCTTTCCATTTCTTCCCAAATCTGGGCGGAACTTGTTATACAAAAAAAACCACTGCATCTTCTTCCTAATTCTCCCCACTTCTTTTCCTTTCTTCCTTTAAAAAATCTTGAGAACACAACTTTTTTCAATTTCTTCCCACTTCTTTTCCTTTCTCTTGTATAATCATCTCAAGAACACAGCGTAAAAATTGGTTCTCCAAGATTATGGTCTTTCAAGGCATTCAAGTTGCTTCATCAAATGACATTGTAATTTGTTTGCTTTTGGAGCATTGGGTTGTCGATGTCATGGTTTTTTGTAGGTGTTCTTTAGTTTTTCAAGTTCATTTTTAGCCTTAGTTGCTTCTAGGTGATGTTTTTTATTTCTTTCGTTGGTCGTAATTGCGTTTAGGTGTCGTGTTAAGTTGTTTCACAAGAGTGTTTCTTTGTTGTTTGGTTCTTGTATCTTCTAGCTTCTTGCTAGCTTTTAATACTAAACAAAATGCCGGCAAAAAGAATGAAAATGTTGCATAGAATGTCACGGTTACACATATCGTCTCCTTCCTTATTGCTATAATCACACTGAGACACCAACACTCTCTTGCAAGAAAATTGATCGACTGATAATACTGATTAATCCATATGCATGAGTAATCACCGTTGTAGCTTTACCACCGCCAAAGCATACGGTGAGTGCTATACGAGTGTTTCTATATGTCTCTAGTTAATACTAGTATGTACTAAAATATACTATATGGAAAATTATTTAAAGGCCTAAACATGTGATTATTTCTGTGCCTAATGGATGTGGCATTGGTTTGTGAAATTGTGAGTCCATGTGCTGTCACCAACAAATACTGCCATGCACGTCTAGACAAATAATTAAGCATGTCAATCAATGCATATATGCGATCAAGAAAGGAGGCGGCAGATATCTCAGTACCTCCAAAGAATCCAGCATAATCTTCTCATGCTTAGGTTTATTATTATTTATATGTTCATTCTAATCATAGATAATATTTTGGAATGTTTGAAACATACACAAGTTGTCTTCTTCTACTATATTTTAAACCGAAGTGTATAAAATATATACATGTATGGTGTCGTATTAATTAAATCCAAATATATAAATTTCAGTGAGTTTCTTGGGGTGATAAAATTAGAAACCCTATAAATATAAGTGATTGGCTTGTCTCCAAATCCTCTATATTTTTCTTTTAAATATACATTACCAGAAATTGTTCAATTTCCAACATAACTGGTGTATCTGTGATTCTTGGCACCTTTCAATATTATAAAAACATTCATAAATACACACATATGTATAAACAAAAACAGTCATATAAAATTGATTAATTTCTAGGTTTGTTGTGCATAGAGGGTCATTTGGTCACAATTATCATCAAGTGTCAGTGTAGTCATTATCGTTATAATTTCTAGCATCTTGCTAGTTTTATATCTATGTATACTATCGCCTTTCAAAAAATAAAAATGTACATGTCGCCATTCAAATATTAATAATACACGTACACATATAGCTAACAAAGCTCTCGCGCACATACACTTATATAATACCTACATTTACAATTGGTTTTTATAATTTACAAGTGTGGTTTGTTTTAGATAATGAATATTGTTTTCATTTACGTATTTACATAGAGTTATAATTAAAACAAATTTCCTCATATTTATTATAGTGCATGCATGCTCTCTCATGTGTTTTGAAAGAAAGAAAAAAATCCTTATCTTCAACTCTTAAAAGAAAAACATGGGCATCATCTAATAATTTAATGCATGTACATTATTGTAAGATGCATGTATTTTCATGGTTGCATATATTTAGTGAAAGAATCGAGAACTATCTCATGGATTCGATAGTTATACTTGCTAGATAGCTAATTAAAACTTCTAGTATAAAATAAGAGAAACAGAGACATCCTTCAAATGTGTAGTCAAGTTACTAGTTTTGTGATTTTATCCATTCAAGTACAAGTATTACTTTAGATCATACTATATATTTATTTGAGTATTTATCTATACGTGAAGAAACATATTTTGGTATACCATTTTGACAAATATTAAGATATTGAGAACAATAAAAATATATATCACGTGAAGGCATATAAGATGTCAAATTCTTTGGTTAAAATTTTAGACAAGTTTTTAGCTTGAATCCAAAAAAACAAAAAAGGAAAGAAAAGTAGGAAACGCAGACGTTCAGTCTTTTTTCCCCCAATGAAAATTCATTTCATCCAGGGTAAAATAGGATTTCTCATATTTAATAAAAATATAACAATTCATGTTGTATAAATTATAATTTTATGTAAGGATTCATAGACGGAACTTGGGTGAATTTATTGAAAAGGCCGAGTGTTATATCAGCTAATTTAGGAGCGCCAAAGTTGTATTTCTTTTTAAAAAATATAAGTAGAACCTCAATATTTTGGGAGGCATGTGGCCCTCCCCGGTCTCTACTAAGGTCCGTCTATGTAAGGATTTAGTCAATATAATAGCAAGATTTTTCTTTTATATTTCAATCATATGTGTATTTGTATTGTTGGGTCATATGCTATAAATTGTTAGTTATAGCTCGATATCATACTTATTGCTGACGTATTAGATGAATTTTGGTATTATAAGGGTGTTGACACGTTACAATACGTATTATATCGGGACAAAATTTCAAATTTGTTTCATATAGTGAAACGCAAAAAAATGTATATGAAACAACTATAAAATATGTTGCTATTATATAGCTTAAACTTTTTATGTGAATGATTTTAGGGAAAACGGCAAATATTACTAATTTATAAAAGAACTTTCACAAATACCCAAACTTTTCCGGAGTCACTAAAATACCACAAGTTTTGTAAGTGAGTGAGATTTTCTCCTACTACGT
This sequence comes from Artemisia annua, assembly GCA_014162995.1. Lineage (NCBI taxonomy): Eukaryota > Viridiplantae > Streptophyta > Magnoliopsida > Asterales > Asteraceae > Artemisia > Artemisia annua. Next base: position 31,261 of record LBNU01013845.1, on the reverse strand, counting down.
ATGTGAGATTATTATAAACTCGCGCATGTGCGAGATTTATTCCATCTCCAAATCATTTTGTGCGAGAAAGGTCCTTAGATCTTGAAAACTCGTACGGTAGAGGGAAAATCTTGCACATGTGCGAGAAATACGGGATTTTCTTCAAAAAATTTTTTTAGGTAATTGAGTAAATTGTGGTGTAATTTAGGGCTATTTCTTATTTCCCATAATTTTATAGTGAAAGTATCCTAAAAACTATTTGCTTCCATCAAATTTAAATCATGACAAATATTTCTTTTCACAAAATATATGTAGTTTGTTGTTATTATAATTTGGCATGTTGAGCCGACATAAGAAGTTTCAATGGGTTCACTAGAACTCCATTATTTTTTTTCACTTAGTGTAAATTTTGTAAAAAAAACATGTGATTTTTCTCGAAATGCACTTGTTAACTTTCTAATTCATTTATATCTTCTTTTTTTTAATGTTACGTTACAATTTATATTTTGCACCTGGTCAATTTTAGTCTTGGATCCGCCTCTACGGAGTTGTATGCATGTATGTGGTTGTGATATGTTCAGCATGCTTTTAGAATTACTTCATTATTCTATAATATGCCGAAACATATATAGGTTTCTATACTTTGCCAAAAGTCTGAAGCCATGGTGTATGTATCATCCTGGTCCGAAACTGAGCTGTAGATCGTCACTATTCAATCACCGTTGGTTTTCAACAAATTCGAAAACTTAGTTGTTTTCATAACGGAACTGTTATGTATTTCCAATTTCATTTATCGGTTTCGAAACAAACTTTTTCATGTAGTAATGTAACATCAACGTAAGTCGTCAAGTACGAAAACTTAAATGTTTTTATTACGTATCATTTGATTCAGTGTTTGATTTTTATCAAAAAAGTTAAAAACAAGAGAGGATGGTAAATCTGAGTCAAAGTTGATAGCATCAAGTCATCAAGGTAATTATTAGCCGTGAATTTAGTACATGATGATGATAGTCATGTTACCTTAATTCCGTACGATATTATGATTCTCTTTTGGTCCTACTTACCCTTATCATGTTAGGCTTCTTTCCCATTCTTTCATTTCATATATTTTCCATCGAAGTTCTTTTCATTGATTGTCTTGTGATAACCAATGTTTAAAAGCTCGGGTTGGTTGTTCGAATCAAGGATTGGTTGGGTTACCGGAAGTCTGGTTTGGGCAAAAAAAAACAATTAAACAGTATGTTCCGGAAACCAGGAGCTCAGTCGGGTCGATTAGAAGACCTGGTTTTAAAACATTGGTCATAACTTTCCATTATATGATAGAGGACATGTGACACAAAACATAAGTTGTACGTGAGTTCAAAATCTAAAAAACGTAGTCATAGAAAGAAGAGAAGAAGGTGCTAAATGCTTAACTGCCACCATAGCATCACATCAGCACGTCCAAGATGAGCATTATAATGTAGTTCCCGTCTCCCGAGCAAAGAAGAATATATGATGGGTCTTGAATATAATTGTAAATCTTTCAGTTTCATATTGCTTAGAGCACAAGGTGTCGAGCCTTATAGAGTTGGCTAGTACCCTATGATGCGACCCCTATTGCTCCACTCCACATCCCACCCCAAGCCATAGCACATCGCGTCAAATTCGCCAGCCGTGTTATATGACTTTTTTTTTTTCTTTTCTTTTTTATGTGTTGTATTTTTGTTTTATTGGATTAAATGTGGGGTCAGGTAGTGTCTTATAACTTGAGTGGTGAATTGAGGGTGTTTTTGGTTAACTTATAAGTTCTGAGTTATGGGAGAAAAGTAATGAAATAGCAGCTCTTTTTGCTATAATATGAGCCCTCGCTCATTAGACAAATCACATCGAGAGAAAATATGACTTTTTTTTTTTTTTGAACTGCTAATTTATAAAAAGCTAGACGGAACTAGCAAAGAAAAACAAGGAGATTACATACGCGGGTTTTGCATCTACGCGTTCCAATTGAATCTACTCTTACGATTCTATTGCATATCCAATCAAATGAGTAAATGACTACCAAATCAAAAATCTGATGTTTTTTAACTCTTGAGCCATCAAACACCACCGCGTTCCGATACATCCAAAGAATCCATATTGTTGCAACACAAGTTGTGTTTAAGATCCTCTGCTGCGTAGACCCGCCTCCTTGACCATCAATCCACTGAAACATGTCTTCAACATTAACAAACTCCGGAATATCTAACTCCAACCACACCCCGATTCTGATCCATAACTTTATAAGCTCAAATCAATGGATTACATTAATCATTGTTATGTTAGTAACTAAACATGCATGTGAGAATGGTTGCATGTTATGTGAGTAACTAAACATGCATGTGAGAATGGTTGCATGTGTTGTACAATTTGTACAAATGATTGATGTAAGGAAGCTTCTGATGTTAGCTTTTAGTGTCTAGTACATCAACTCATATTATTTTGTCAAACTTTGGCTAAACAAATATTCAACCATTTTTCAAAATGATGGTATTATGAGAACGAATTGGACCCACTAAGTACAACCCACAAAACTGCAAAAGTGACCCAATGTAAAGATTCGAATAAATAAAGTTTTATCGTCCTTTTGTCAAGTGTACACGTTTTAAAATACTTATGAAATTGCATACGTAAAGAAACAAAGTCAAGTTTTTATAAACATGGAACAATTATCGGACCATATTCAGCTAAATTTGACTTACTAATAATATGTAATTGTTTATTTAAAGGAGTGTTTGTCTAAGCCTTTTTTCTTTTCTTTTCTTTTCTTTT
>LBNU01013845.1:2371-24946 GCA_014162995.1 Artemisia annua | reverse complement strand
AGTAACTAAACATGCATGTGAGAATGGTTGCATGTGTTGTACAATTTGTACAAATGATTGATGTAAGGAAGCTTCTGATGTTAGCTTTTAGTGTCTAGTACATCAACTCATATTATTTTGTCAAACTTTGGCTAAACAAATATTCAACCATTTTTCAAAATGATGGTATTATGAGAACGAATTGGACCCACTAAGTACAACCCACAAAACTGCAAAAGTGACCCAATGTAAAGATTCGAATAAATAAAGTTTTATCGTCCTTTTGTCAAGTGTACACGTTTTAAAATACTTATGAAATTGCATACGTAAAGAAACAAAGTCAAGTTTTTATAAACATGGAACAATAGATTATCAGAGCTAAATTTGACTTACTAATAATGTGTAATTGTTTATTTAAAGGGGTGTTTATCTAAGCCTTTTTTTTTTTTTTTTTTTTTTTTTTTTTTTTTTTCTTTAAAAAAAGACAAAAATAATCAATTTTATAAACATACTTCACCAAATACTCAAATTTTATCCAAAAAGTCAAACTACCAATAAAACTAGTGAGACCTTGCGAACTTTTTAAAAAAAGAATCACAATACTTTGCAAAAATTTCTAAAAAATCACAAGACTTTGCTAGTTTTCATAAAAATAGCAATGTTAACCTTGGTTGTTTCAACCTTGTGATTTTTTAAGAAAAAATCGTAAGGTCTTGCTAGTTTGAATGGTAGTTTGACTTTTTGGATAAATGAGTATTTAATGAAATATGTCTTTGTATCTGTTCTAAAAACAATTGTTATTTTTGTCATTTTTCTTTGTTTTTTCCCCAATTAGCTTACTGATTCTGCTTGCATTATGAGCTTATAAGCTAACATTTTACTTGTGAGGTTATTAACTCAAATATGGAAAATAAGCACATTAGCTAGAATATAAGCCAGAAAAAAATGGGACAATGTAATATAAATTGAACAAAATGAGTCCATAAGCACGAATATAAGCTTAAACAAACACTCCTAAATCTGCTTCTCAAACTAGCTATTTTAGCTATCTGTTTTTAAGAGGCGCGATAACATATACGCAGTTTGAATTACTACACACACTTCTTGAAATACCAAACAAGACTTAAGATAAAATATAATTGATTATCATGTTTGCTTTTCGTTAGGGTTGTCACGGTCCGAAAACCAGACCAGACCGACCAAGACCGGATCAAACCGAAAGCCGATTTAGCCCAAAACACCGAATTGAGGACTTGGACCAAAATGTTCGGTCCATGTCCGGTCCAGTCCAACAAAGCATAATGACCGGTTTTATGTAAGACCAAACCGGACCGAAGACCAAATATGAGGAAAATGGTGGACCGAGGACCAGACCAAAATATGTTTGATCTGGTCCAGTTGGTCCGGTCCACGGTCTATTATGCGCGGCCCTACTGTTCATTACAAAAAGGAGTGTGGTTGAGTGGGTGGTGGTGGTGTAAATGGAGTTCTTTTGAGTAGTCTTTATCCCAGCTAATGAATCCAGGTGTTCCTTCTTTTAAAGGTTTTAAGTATTTGCTCTTCTAGTGAGGCACTCTGGTTTGAGTTTATCGCTATGTACAACAGTCGAATTGATCAATCAAAGTGACGCAACAGAAAAAGAGATCAAGACACCGTGTAATCCATCTAGACAATTATCAGTTTGGCCCCCTCTGGGTTCGACTCCAAGTGTTTTTCATGTACTGGGAGTAACGACCCCACCCCTCTCTAATGCATTGTCCGTAATCGAGCATCTATCAATGCCATTAGTCATGTAAAAGTTAGAATTCTAATATCAAACTAGCTACTGGTCTGGTAAAAGGTGAAACCGATCCCTCCAAAACATGTTCACGAGCCATTCAATGTTTTAACAATTACATCAAAGATACACCACTCATTCAAAGGAGCCAAACTAAAGTTCTTACGACAATTTATCTATATCCAGAATAAATAATCGAATGCTATTTTGCCCACTAAAGTCATTTACGTGTTCCTATTGTTTCTTCCACCAAGGGAAAAAACAACGGAAAAATAATGTGCCAAGTGATTATCGTGGTGTAAAGACCGCCTACAGTGAGTAATTCAAACTTCAAAGCACCAGCTATCGCTTGACCCAATAAGAAAGATGCCTACAGTGAGTAATTCAAACTTCAAAGCACCAGCTATCGCTTGACCCAATAAGAAAGATGATTCCCAGTTAAAGGCCCAACTAACTAATTAATATCCATACAATACATACAGATTAAAGAAAAATGGAAGCCCAAAAAATTAGGTTCGGATCGGCTCAGCATTTAGACTTCCCCATAAAATTCTATGGGAAGATAACAAATTGTGCACAAATATAATCGATGCTGCTTATGCATCCCATGGACTGAAAATTCAAATACTAAAAACATTATAAAACTTACTGGATTAGTCACCCGATACAGCAACTTATAGTGACGGAAACAAAAACCTCAAATTATTATGATTCTGGTCCCATCTTGAAGACATTCGAACCACCTTCAATCAACAATTGGAAGCCGGGAAACTTCCCATAAGCTATTGCGTCTTCTCTCGCTAAATGTTTTATCTGTTTTAGTTTTCTGCTTTTGCTTCAATCACTTTCTTGGCAAAAGTTGGTAAGCAGAAAGCAGCTGAATGAATCTGTATGTGGAAATTGGCGTGTAGTTTAGATAGTGAATAAGATAATGAATAATTACGCGTTAATAAGTTTGAAATATGGTTAAACAATTTACCTCTCTGTTGTAGAACTTCAAGGGTACCGTTGACTTGTTTTGGCTTTCGTCCGCGTCTATTGGGTTGATTGGGTTCTTGAAATCAACTTCTGGTCCCTCAGTTGAACATAACATGAAGCCGATAACCCCACTGATAGTTGAATAGGATTAAAATATTGTAAGAAAGTAAAAAACTTAGGATAATGGCCAAAAAAAGTACTTTCTTCAATAGTTTACAGAGTATATTTTCACTTTTTGGGTCATTCTTGAATAATAAATGTGTAGAAAAATGGAAAATGAGCAAGATAGACTACCAAAAACTAAACAAAAAACCAAACAAGATGTTGCTACTTCAACTCAGTCACATATCGCTTGTTTAGACACTTAATATAGTTGATAAAGCTAATAACTTAATTACATGTGTACAGCATAATTGCTTAAAAATGCTTTATTCCTTGGCACATTTGCAGAAACAAGGTAAAGTAAATTTGAAATAACAAAAGTCTTTTGTTTGTAATGTTGTTAGTCTAAGTTTTGGTCTTTTTTGTGGACATATACCCTATCGTAGAAAATTAAGATAAATCATCTTGCAAAAATCCATTAACATGAGAATGAAGTGCAGAAGTATTTTTGTTTTGTGCCATACGAAATGATTGCTAGTCACCGTTTATGTGTTGCTAGTGCCTATGGGTAGATATGGAAAGGCGAAACAGTCAATAATAATAATTGATCCTTATCTAATACTTTGAAGTTTTAATAATAAGATAATCTTAAGGTTATAAAGCTTATATATTACATATCAATATAAGTTAAATATATGTGTAATAAGGAGCTTAAGAGGGGGATATATGCAATTCAGAAAGCTCATGTCTCTTAAATAATCACTAGACTTATAGGATAAAAAGAGGTTACCTCGGATATGTAGGAACTGTGGTCCAAGCATAGTTGACAGAGCCTTTAAAGATTTGGCGACAATTAGCAACAATATCTTCAATGATATGCATGTGAAGCCAAATACTCTCGGCCTGAGTACACATAACGCCACCTGGACGAAGTGCTTTTGCAACTGACTCAAAAAACGGCTTCTCAAAGAGTTCTTGTGCAGGACCTGAAGTAAATCACCATGTTAGTGTATCAAAGAGAACTTTTCGCAAAAAAAATACTGGTTAATCAATTATTATGCCGAAAATCAATCTTCGCCATAATATTAAATCAGTAAAATAATCACTTTTTAGGGCCATTAGTTTGGAGTCTGTACTAGTTTGTTTTCCGCATATAGTAGGATTTTAGGTTGTTTCAAAGATAGAAATACTGTCGGATTTTAAGTAGCTTGTAGGTTGAGCGACATTCTGGATTCGTTCTTACAAAGGGCATATTTTTCCAAAAGATCTATTGTCAGTTCTAACGAGATTTACAGGGGTGTTGGAGGAAGTGGGAAGAATGAAGCAATACCTATCGGATCTGAAGAATCAACGATGACGGCATCATAACTTCCTTCTTGGGCAGCCTTTAGAAATGCAACTCCTAATAGATTGAAAATCATATAAAATTAAAACTTCATAATACTGATACAATATATTAAGATGATAATATAAGACAAGATTTTAAAGATGTATGTATATACCATCACCAACATGGAGTGTGACACGGGGGTCTTCGTATCCAACAGCTACATCGGGAAAGTAATCTTTAGAAACCTGCAAAGAGACAAAAGAGTTCACATCGTTAACTCAGCTACAAGAAGAGGCAAAGAAATAGCTTCGAACACCCCTTAACTCCAGACTACTTTACCCTGCATCACTGATCACATTGGCAATAAATAAAAAATAAAAAATAAAAAAATAAATAAATAATCCTGTTTTTAATCACATCCTCTTTCGTAAAATTATATGATTAATTAGCCCGTCATCATGATACTGGTACTCGTTAACAATATTTTACTATCTTGTCACTATTAAAGGGTGTTTAAGAAACTTTACACACAGACGCAATATTTCACTATATTGTCACTTCCAAGGGGTGTTTAAGAAACTTTACTCACAGACGGCAAAGGTTGTGCCATATAATAATTCAAATAGTAGAGTTAAAAAGGGTCATGATGACTCACATCGACTACCATCTGATCAATCTCGCATATATCAATATGCTCAACTGAAGAATGGCGAGCTACTTCACGCAAGACACCACCATCTCCTCCTCCGATAACCAACACCTGCAGATAAAGGAATGTAAGGCAAAATAGTCTACACGGGAGAAACATTACAATTGTCATACCGACAAACAGCTGTGAACTTTTTATTTCCTTGAGTTAGCTTATAAATAGTATTTCACAAACTTGTATACAGAAATCCATGAAGTCCATAATACACATATGGCCAGAAAAAAAATAAGGTGAAACTTATTCATTTGAAACTCAATAATATATAGTTCTAAGAGGTGGCAAACCTTTTTTGGGTTGGGAATCGAACAAAGTGGGAGATGTGTGATCATTTCTTGATACGCACACTCATCTCTTTCTGTAAGTTGAATTACACCATCCAAGACAAGAACCTTCCCATACGTTGCAGACTAGACAAGCAAAATTTACATTATTCATAGTTCTATAAGTAAACGGGAAGAAAGAAATCATATCATAAATCTAAACAAGCAAATGGGAATGTGTCATATATGCCCACTTTGATTGCCGGTTGGTCAGATTTCTGGAGTGCCAACTTTTTTTCATTTTATATAACACGCAACTATAGCAGTATAGGTGAAAACAGATCTTATAGATGTTAAAAACTCAAATACCTGGAAAACCATAACATCTTGGTAATCGGATTTTCCCTGAAACAGTATCTTTTCAACCTTCAAAGAGTGTGCCTCGCCTGCATGAGAAAGACGGAGACAGTCAACTGATATCTAATTGCATACAAATTTTAGTTTAAGACGTTTTATAACCTCTTGCCAAACTATAACACTTTCTATCATTAAAAAATCTAACTTACTAGTTAATTCACTGATTTATCGTGTGTCATCCTAAGAACAAAATGATAGTAATATTGATCTGTGTCTCTATGATTCCTTTTTTAGTCAAAACTGATACCTTTTAAATACTGACTAACAGCCAACCACTCCCCTTAAACTAAGTGTATAACACACAAGATTAACTTTTAAATTAAAGTCTAACTTAGTCTCGATGGGCCATAGAAATTGAATATCAAATATCACGCATTGGACCTCTATGAGTCACTAGACGACCTTACAGAGTCAAAACCCGTATTCGTCTCTTTACTAAGACTATAAGGCTTTAAAGTTCACAAACAAAAGTATTTCGTAATATTTAAAACAAGTGTTAAGAAAACCCTCAAATAGACTTGCAAAAGTCAAGTATATGCGACTTGAGTAACTTTAAGAAGGGAGTACCGCTGCACACAACAAAATGAATAATTATTTGTGCACAACTTTATGCACATGCTCGATTTGACACTTTAATTATCTATTCATTTCAGATGTATCACTAAGTGTGTACTGTCCAAACAATCATGACACTCCATGTTCCAAAAACTCCGATTTTAATCTAGAAAACACGCTTGCAAGTCAACACATAGTATAAAGTGAAAAGCATCAGATTTTCAATACAGATTTCCTCTGTTTTTTTTGATTTATCAAGGGGTGTTTGTTTTAGCTTATTTGATGTACTTACGAGTTTATTGAAATTTTGATAAGCTCGTAGGCTCATTTTTAACAGCTTATGAGCTTATCCACGTAAGCCTGTGAGTTTATATAAATTATAAACTCGTTTTGATGAGCTCAAAAGCCATTAAAAATGAGCTTACAGGCTTAACAAATTTTCATTAGGCAAGTAAGTCCATCAAATAAGCTAAAACAAACACCACTTAGTAAATTAGAAAAACAGAGGAGCTCTGTATCAAGGGATCGAACGAGAACAAAAAGTAACCACGTGCATTTTACAAAAAAATCAGAAAAGACCATAAACACATTTTTAAGAACCAGGTGCATTTCCGAAATTTAAGATCCTTTACAAGAATTAGCACCATGACACAAAAATCCATGGGTGTCCCAAAACCCCGGGACCCACCCTAGTTACAACATTAACAAATGATTGGGAGATGTAAATATATATATGTCTAATTTTATGTCTAAATTTGTGTGTGACAATTGGTTCGTGAAAAAGTGGTAATTCTATTATCACCAACAGGGTGTCGTGAAAAAGTGGTCAATTTGTGTGTACACTCTGTTGGTTATACTTTTGTACCACCACTTTTTCACAAACCATAAACTACTCGCACGCAAATTTAGACACAAAATTAGGCAATATAGTTACGTCTGTCAATTATTTCTTTTATTAAAATTATTGTATGAGAAATGATTGACATGCGTAAATATATTGCCTAATTTTGTGTCTAAATCCGCGTGTTAGTAGTTTATTGGTTTGAGAAAAAGTGGTCATTCTACTACAACCAACAGAGTGTACACTCTGTTGGTTATACTCGTACCACCACTTTTTCACATACTAATAAACTAGTGTCACGTGGATTTAGACACAAAATTAGGCAATATATTTACGTCTGCCATTTATTTCCTTTATTAAAATTATTGTATGATAAATGATTGACAGGCGTAAATATATGACTAATTTTATGTCTAAATCCGCGTGACAATAGTTTATTGGTCCGTAAAAAAGTGGTCCTTCTATCACGACCAACAGAGTGTACACTCTGATGGTTGTACTTGTACAACCACTTTTTCGCGAACCAATAAACTACTGCCACGCAAATTTAGACACAAAATTAGTCATATATTTACGCATGTCAATCATTTCTGATACAATAATTCAAAAAAAAAAAAAAAAAAAAAAAAAANCATTTTGTGTGTGTGTGTTTTTAGTGTGTGTATTTGTTGTAACTGAAAATGAAGAGATGTATAAAGAGTGTGTGCAACCAAAAACAGATGTTGTGCTGCTTAGGAAAGACGCAATGATGTCTTTCTGATTTTATGGGGATTAAAAGGTGAATATCATTAGGGTTTTAGCTTTTTCTTTTTATTTTTTTTTTTAAAAAAAAAAAGTAAATTGCAAGAATAGTTTATTGAGGTTTAGTCAAGTTGCCGATTCGGTCCTTATCTTTTTGAAAGTGTATTCGTCATTCCCGTAGGGAATTAAAAGTACCCTCATAGGTAGGGTTGGGCATACTCGACTAAAAACCAAACTGATTCAGTTCGGTTTTGGATCTATATAATAATGGTTTTCGGGTTCGGTTCGACCCAAACCTAGAAAAACACAGCTAAACCATATAAACGGAACAGAACTGACATAAAACTGAACTGAACCGATCATAGTTTTAGGCCGTTGCTCAGCCCTAATCATAGGGACCAAAGTGAAAACAAAGGCAAAGAAGTATTTTAGTAATTTAACTTAAATCAGAGACTAAATATGCACTTGTAAGTTTCTTACAAATATGATAAGTACACTTTCGAAAAAATAAGGACTGAACTTGCAATTTGACCAAACCGCATGGACGATTTTGCAATTTACTTTTTTTATTATTATTTTTGTATTTTTGCGAGATTTTTGTTTTGGGTAAGCAGATCTTTGTCTTTCCACTTTTGCCTATTTAGGAATAAAAAATTATTTTATGGAATTATTAAGCAATAATTTGGCTCTTCAAATAGAAATGTTTTGATTTGCATATCATGATGTACTTAAGGTATGATATGATATGATCAGCTTCAGATTGGTTTGTTACATGGAATGTCTATACCGGAAACAAAATCTCTTTGTAAACTTGATAAATTGTTTTCTAGCATGAAAAATAAATATAAATATATCTTTATATATACATCACTTGGACAAGATGTAATGGTCGTCGTTATCACTATCCAAAAAATAGTGTTATCTACATATCTTCTTACACATTAAAAATGTGTGTAAAATTTTATTATTTTATTAACATTTGATATTTCATAAAAAATATTAGATTTATAAGTGTGAAAAAATTTATAAAATAATAGCTTTTCCACATTTATAATTTTATCAAAAAAAGAGTTCACACTATATAAGTGTGAAAGTCATTTGTAACACCCAGATTACTCACACTTTCTCAAATGTGAAGAAATTGAGTGTTACAACTAATTTTCACACTTAAAAGTGTGAACCTTTTTTAATACAATTATATGCGTGAAATTTTTAAGTTGTATGATGGTGGCATGCCACACGTGGTGCATCAAAAGATGAGAAAATTGGTAATGATAACTACCGATTGAAATAGAGGCAGTAAAATCGTATTTTATATGTGTGATATGTTTGTGTTTAAATGTCAAACTGGTAAAGACTAAGAATGTCGCTTTATCGATAACCCGTATAAACATCTTTATATACATAAGGTCTTAATACATCTCATGCATTTGACTTAAACTCATTAACGGGTCATTTACATACAAAAGTTTAATTAGTTGGTTTTAATACATTCTCTAGTATTGGACATGACTTTTGATTCCTGATCTTTTCAAGCTTAAGTGGGTTGGAGTTATGTTTAGTTTAGCCATTTATTTGACTACTAGATTTTTGAGACCCTTTCTAATAAGGAGGAAGATTTAGACCTACCTAGTAATAAGTGGAAAAGAAACACCCTTTAGTCTCTTCGGCCAAGACATGAAGTAGGATATACTCGACTATTTGAGCATATTGAATGATTAGAAACAAGAATAACAACTATTTATCGTCTTAAACTATCGATTTTATATACTAGCATCTATGTACCACTCATAAATAATTGTGTACAGGAATATATTCTTGTATTTCATGTATGGTTTTTTCATTGAAAACAAATATCGACATCTATTCGTTTGTCCTTTTTCACTTTTGTAGTTATCAAGTGCATCAAGTGGGTGGTATTTCATATTTGCAACTTGTTTTGCAATTATTCCTCTTTTGAGTCTTTTCTCTAGCAGCCTATTGAGCATAGTCAATTAATACAGAAAAGTTAATTTGTCACAAAAGTTATAATTAGTTGATTGATTGGTGGATATTTCATGCACGTAAATGCTATCCTCACTTTTAAAAGTACACTCCACTAGCCCCTAAATATACGGGCTTTGAATGGCACATTCCATTGCATATAAGTTATCAATTTTTTGATAATTGTGTATGTTTATAACTAATTAATTTTCATATCAGCTTTATATTAGAGCATCGGGTACCATAATGCTTGTTGTGGCGTTATGCTGATTTGACAAGTTTTGAACCCAAGTTATGTTGCGTGTTGCCACAGCAACGTGAGAAGCATTCAAATTGAAAGGCAGGTTTTTTTGGTGTTGAGCTCAAGTTATCATACCTCAAGTGGTGTTGAGTTTTGTTATTATAAGGGGGTTTTTTTTGTGTTAATGTTGAAATGATAAAAATGATGTGGCGCTCACGTGACAACATTTTATTTCATAACTCAAATTATGGTACCCAATGCTCTTAGACTTGTCACCTTTCATGAAAATGCAATAGTACTTTACTACCGTTACTCAATGTAATTACGCACCAAAATATATTTTCACTTTCATCGACATGACAGTCAGTGGTGGAGCTAGAAAAAAAAATTGTAGGAGGGCCGAAACAAAATTTTTTCCGGGAAAACATTAGATGGGAGGGTCGAGATTTAAAAAAAAAAAATGTAATCGCGAAAAACTACACTAACGGGTTTAGGCCTAGGGGGCCGGGACCCTTCCCGGTCCTCACTAAGCTCCGCCCTTGGTGACAGTATCGTGTTGATTGTAGCAGAAGAACTTATTTTTTTACAGACCAATAAATCATTACTATGTAGATTTGGACCTCAAAATTATTCTATGTTTTTTATCCTTTTGAAGCATTTCTTTATATTAAACATTTCTTTTTATTAAATATCAAACAAAGTGAATATCAGATACATTTTTACAAAAATTGTAAATAGAAGTCCAACTGTCCAACTATGGTCTATGGGTAATGGGTGTAATTGTCAATGTGTCAAGATGGACCAAGATTCGTATAGGGCCAAACTAATTAATGGGTCTTTAACTAAGCATTGCATTCTGGTGGAACAATTTTGTACCTAGATGTGTCTTTACAATAAGAGTAAAACATATGGTTGGTTCGAGCCCAATTCAAGCCAACGGTTTGTTGTCGAGTTAGCGTTGTATAATCATTTCCATCAATAGGGTCCGAGGTCGAAAGACTTGAGCTCTTTGAACACGAGGCTATAGATGATGAGTTGGTTTTCGGCGTTAGACAACCTTCCATTCTAAGTTCACCAAGTGAAGCAACAAAAGGTGCATATTTGTAGTTAACGGGGTATTTTCCTCCATGGGTCGCCCAATCTGAGGCGTCCCAGATGGTTGTGTATATCGACATTGGCTTAGATGGATATACAGAAGACGATGCTTGGTTGTGGATTACTTCTCTTATCGGTATATTGTCTACCAAAAAGCTATATCACAGAAAAATGGAAAGGGAAAAATGTCTAAAAATACATTCAACTTGCCACTTATTACTATTGTATGCTATGAACTTTTTTTTTTCCTATTGTATGCACAAACTTTCTTAATCACCCTATTGTAACAATATTACGGGTTTTTGATGACGTGGCAATACTTAATCACACTAATTACGGTGTAATTAATAGAATAAAAACCCGTAATATTGTTACAATAGGGTGATTAAGAAAGTTTGTGCATACAATAGGAAAAAAAATAGTTCATAGCATACAATAGTAATAAGTGGCAAGTTGAATGTATTTTTAGACATTTTTCCCAAATGGAAATGAGTATGAAAGAATGATAACAAGTCATAAAGCAATAAACCTTTTAGGTATTGTGACAAGATTGCAACATAGCAAGCCCAAAGTAACATGTTAATGGTTAAATATCAACAAGAAAAGTTGTATATAAGTCAACTTAATTAACCCTTGGTATACTTCATATTAAGATTGATTATGATGTAACGACAAGTCGACGAAACTCTATTTAATTTGAACATGGGATGAACCGATATAAAAAGTGAACACCCGGCCCCTAGTAGACCCAAAAACTATCAAAGTTTGTCACTTCAGCCATAACTTTCTGGCTACGCCCCTGTAGCTAGGCATTGCTAAACATAACTTTAGCTAGCTAAGACTATAATGAAACATCATGTACTATGGAGTTTTCTGCGTAACTTTAAAACATGACTTTCGGTCATAAATCAATCAACAATTATCTTAGTATACGTGATTTGTACACCATTTCCTTATATCGTACACCATTATTTTATTTTTGTTTTTCATTTTTGGACCATATTACCACTAGATGTTGTGTTTCTACGCATGCAAATATTGTAGTGAGAGTAATCTAGTCGGGATTTTTTTTCGCTACATTATCTTGATCACTGTTAAACCTTATGTTAGATTAATATGAAGCTTACACTATGTGATGAGTGTTCCATAACATGCTATATTCATGAAACTCTTGTGTAGGATCAAACCAAAGATTAAACTTTTCTTCTCTTCCTGTTTTGACACTTCCATTCCCATACATATTTGTTTGAAGAACCCATTCTTTTCGCTTCTCATGCCCAAGCAATTCAAAGTCAATCTCGTCGTGGTTATGTGGAAAAACATCTGAATTCGACATCTAAACACATACAATAACAAGGTCATTTTTCTGTCATTTTACTAAAACTCGATTAAATGTAACATAATTAGTTTGCAAAGAAAACAACTCACGTAGAAAGCTAGCACTACTCCTGAAGTAACACCCATTGGCAACTTTATTGCAGCACTAAAGAATCCATGATGGTATATATCCTTAGAAATCAATCCAGAACCTAAACAAAAATGCAAAAATGGTGATCATTACATGTTATCTAAACATTAAGAAGTACGTTTGGTATGTATGAGGATCGGGTTTGTTTTTACCTGAAGTTTTGTCTAGAATAATATCGGCATATGCTCCATTGCTTTTCATTTGAATATTTGATCCTCCATACAAAGTTGACATCTTTTGTGTCACTGGTGCTGGATGAAAACGTTCAGTTAACCGCTCAACAGTTGGAGGAGGCTTATAAACCGGGCCTCGAGACAAGACCGGGAGTAACAAGGAACTTGCATAGATTATGATACACGTAAGAAGATAAGTTTGTAGCAAAGATGTCATTTTTTGGTGTTGAAATGTTACATGATAGTTGGAAGGATGTTTTTGGTTCATATATATACATGTTTTTATCATAGGTTGTTTGGCTTAGTAATAGTGACTATATTTTTCTTCATTTTATTTTTGGTTTTTGTGTTATTTTTGAAAATAAAAACACATTTTGCTAGCTGTATTTGAGAGATTTAGGTTAACATTAGGTGTTAAATCAACAACCATTGATATATAAGTTGAGTAATAGGTTAAGTAATGCCAATACATGTTGCATTTATGAGAAAAGAAATAAGATGGAACTTTAAAACCAAACATGAACAAATATTAATATGGACAACAAATAAGCTTAGATCATTTTGAATGAAATGAATGATAGAAGTTTTTCATAATTTATGAAAATTAGCTTCACAAAATATGCATGGATAAAGATGATGAATTATATTTTGTACTTATTAAGTTAAAGAAAATGGTTGTTTTTAGTTAATTTTTTTCTCTACTGTATAGAGTTGCAAAATCTAATAACCAAAAGTGATACTTTCTAATGATTGTGTATAACCTAGACATCTTTTAATTTGCTTTCATTATGCATATAATTTTCATTTTAAAATTCGAGTTATTTCACGAAATAACACTTGTATATGAACGTTTATTGTGTGAGAAACACACAATTTTTTAAAAGTAAAGTTATTTCAATTCACTAATCAAATGTCATCTTTATTTCTAAAATCTTTTGATTGATTCTAATTCACTAGAGGATTACTAGTGCACAACAACAAAATTTTGAACACTTAAATTGCAATATTGTGATTAAGTGCTTCGTGTAATATTTACACATACAACATAAAATAATCAACATGGTAGTAATATGCGTTAATTCAACTCAAAGAACAACTATTAATTAAAATTTATCAAAAAAAACGTATAAAAACATTTAGTGGAGATGAAAATGAAACATTAGATCAAATTTGAAATATAATGTCTTTTATAGTAAAGTTTGTTGAGGAGTTATTAGAAATAATTAATGTTAGATTAAATTAAAAAAAAAAAAAAAAAAAAAAAAAAAAAAAATCGTTTTTTATTGGAAACTACATTAAAAAAATTGACAAAAGTTGCCATGAATATTTTTATATTTTTGGTGGGAACATTGTTAAAGACAATTATTTCATTAAGGTAACATTATTTGAATTTTTATGTGGAAAAGTAAATAATAATAATAATAATAATAATAATAATAATAATAATAATAATAATAATAATAATAATAATAATAATAATAATAATAATAATAATAATAATAATAATAATAAATCAAAAAATAAAAAAAATTTAAAATTTAGAGGGTTATTTTGTAGATCAAGCATTACTCATTTTTAAGCTTTTTAAGTTTTAAGCAAAATCATTTTTGCTTTATATGTATTAATAGAGATATAAAAAAGTTATATTTCAAATAAAGATTATATAGATAGAAAAATTCTTACCAATTTATACAACCAACTAGTGTTGTGGCAACTTCAACATATCCTTACTAACAAGTCAAAAACAGTACTTAACCATACATTTATGAAACTTTTTATGAGAGCATGGATTATGATAAAGACATAATTGGAATAAAGCAATGTCATCTTAAGGTGCTTAACTGCCATTTGGGTGTTTACAGCTGTTTAAACCAAAAGGTTGCATTCATGGTTTTGTGGCATACTTGATTTAATGGGTCCATTTTTTTGCTTTCATTTATTTTGTGATAGCTAAAGATAAGATAAAGATTATAGGGAGGGGCAGTTAGGTAAATAAAAAGTAAGCAACTGTACACCATATTAGACCATCCAAATGCTAGTTTTTAGTTTTGTTCACTTTCACGAATTTGGAAAATGGAATGAAATAAAATGAAATGAAATGAAATGAACAACATATTGAAGTTTGATCTAAACCAGTAACGGAACTAGGGGTGTCTCGCGGTGTCACGGAACTTCGTTGGAATTATGTTTTCGTATGGTTAATTTAAGTAAAAAAAATTTTTTTTTTTTTTGATTTTTCCTAATTGCACCAGTTCTAGAAAAATGTGTACCCTCATATCACAGTTAATCTCTTCAAAACCTGTTCCGAAACTGATCCAAAAGCCAGGTTAAACCGAACTTCTACTCTTCTAGTCCTAAAAATTGACCCTTTGAGCCCAGAGTCTTGATTAATTAACTAATGTATAGTACGAAGTTAAACGGACTCATCTCACAAGTTTAACGATGAGGTGAGGATGTATGGCGTAAAGCGAAGATTATGGACTTATGTGTTGTTTTAATCAGGGGCAGAGCTATTAAGGGACCGGGGAAGGGTCCCGGCCCCCTAGGCCTAAGCCCGTTAGTGTATTTTTTCGCGATTTCATGTGTTATTCCGGAAAAAAAATGTTTCGGCCCTCCCATTTAATGTTCTTCTGGAACAAAAATTGTTTCGGCCCACCAAAAAAAAAATTTCTAGCTCCGCCACTGGTTTTAATGCACATATAATCATGATGTTACGTGAATTTGTCACTTCTGTGTTAAACTTGGAAGTTAGATCATGTCGATAATCCAGAGCCGCCATAAAATATTTTTGGAATAGGGCCTGAAGTGTTTGATAATGTTTGTTATCAAAATATTTATGGCTACAAATTATTTTGCATCTTTATGGTCAAAATTAGACAGGAAATTAACATCAACTTTTGACTCTTATAATGTGACTTAGCTTAGCGTCCATTTTGACATTGACGTGTTGCAATTTGCAAAGCCAAAATTTTCTGTTCGACTTGTTGTTTTGAATGTTATATTCATTGTATCAGTAATTTTGGCATGAAATCGTATCTTTCCATGAGTAAAACATATCAACATATCCTTAGAATCGATATCACTTAGTACAATACAAATAAGAGATTATGGATGGTCAAAAAAGCTCGTTTGACATGTTTGACATATTAGCTGATAGAAAACCCTAACAGACCATAAGCCGGCAACCGAACTTGGCCATATCTAATATGACAACGGTGTAAAAATTAAACGATGTTATAACTGTATATCAAATTGATATATTTTGGGCTTCAACCACATGGTTACTTTAGTTGGATTTTAAAGCTATGTACTTTAAAATAAATGGGCCTAAATACCTTCATAGCACATGGGCTAATATCTCGTGATATGCCATAAGTGCTAAAAGAATCTAACGATTGAAAAAAAAAAAAAAAAAAAATCAAGCAACAATTACTTTCGCCAGACATACCTTAACACTAATGTTATACAAACTTTTATCGATTCTGAGTTTGAGTTATAGGCATAAATACGATCTTTTAACGTGTAACAAGTCAAATTCAAGTTTAATAATACTCAACTCGCATCATAAACATAATGATAATGTTACACTAAAAAGGCTCATGATTTGCACACCACAACTTTTTTATTCTTTCACCACAATCTGTGCATTACAGTGTTGTACGGCGTGCTATACAACTTGTACNTTTGTTACAACTTTAAATTTTATTTTCTATACAATTGTTATGATGCTTTTACGTAAGAAACGAAAAGGAAGAGTACGTACACAACCATTCTTATGGCCATGTAAACTCCCTAACCCAATTACTCTCATCGTTACTAAAATAAAACCCGTCTTCCTTCACTAGCCACACGCATTTCCTAAGAACTCCACACCTTGATTCATCACGACGAAGCCAAAACGCTTCAAATTTCTTCCTCTTTTGATCCCATTTCATGGTGCAAGAGAAGACATTTGTTGAGGATATGTATTTCCATAACGTTACACGTACGTTCCAACTAAAGTCATCACCTTCCTGAAGCGCTCGGCCACCTATATCACTATATGCATCGTCAACATTGTTGCACCATATGACCAAAGGGAGCGACGAGTTGTTAGATAAGCCATTTACGACGGAAACTTGGTAGGTTATGTCATCGAATAAGAAGATATCGGGTTGATAGATGGTGATCATGTATAGCATGCATGGTAAAACAAGCAATGACAACAATAGTTTTAAGATACTTCGTTGCTTCATGGGGCTTAATCGTATGTATTGACTTGAAAGTAACTTATGAAATTGAATTCGAGATATATTTATATAAATATAAATTTAGTTGCTTTATTTAAGAGGGAAAAAAAAACAGAAAATGACATTTAATCAAGGAATTAATACGCTATATTATGTTATAATTAGCAAGTGAAGCATTTAATATCTTAGCTTTAATGTCTATTTTCTACATTGAATTTTTTTATTTTTTTATTTTCTTTGGTCATAGTTATGTATGATATCATTGCATTTATTGCTATGCATAACATGTTTTTGCATAAATAGAATAAACTAATGTATCACTAGAATTGATAGTACCCATCTATAGATACGTAGAGTGAAAATTGAAAAAGACTGGTCAACCATACTATTTTTTTTTTGTTTAATTATGAAGAAGATATGATATACAAAGTGGTCACCTAAGTTATTAGGTATAAAATCATCCCAATATTACGTTTTTATAGTTATAAAAATGGCATATATCCTACTTTTCGTCACTTTTGATCATAGTTATTATATTTTTTTTAATGTTAGATTACATTGTATAAAAAATTAAATATACAAATAAGCTAATACCAATAGAAAAGTCGTTGATATAGTTGTCTAAATCAAAGTTCAAGCTCGATTCATATTACAAATCTTAAAAGTATTCTGTATTTAGAGTCGGCTAAGCTTAATTGCTTAAAGCATTTTCTTTTTGTATGGACAAGTGGGCTAAGCTTCCATTTGTTTATTTTGTTGGCAAATTTGACACATATTCTCTATATTAAGGTTTATATTAAACCTGGATGCATACGGTGCCGTTTTGGCACGTATGTTTTCCCGCCAAAAATAGGTCCAGGTGGTTGGCCCAAGTGAGGTGCGTGTTTTGGCCTGCTGCTGCTGCCCAGTCATGGCCCGTTGGTGGCCCAGATTGTCACGTAAGGTATATGTAGAGTATATATCCTACCAATAATACAAAATACACTTCTAAATACAAACGTATGATATATAAATACACAATGTATGGCCTTATGAAACGTGTCCATCATCAAGACCCTTATCCTTGAGGTTTTTACCAAACTTTGAAAAGTTGTGGAGGATATGTGGAAGATATGTTGTAAAGTACATATACCAAGCCAAGTTGCACGTGTGATATGTGTCTTCAAGTACTAATAGAACCTTCTACCCTGCAAAAAAACATAGTCACAGTCAACCTAAACTCAAAATCTGGTAAAAAAAATAGAGAGAGAGAAAGAGCATACAAAAAATTGCAGCCACAAAGAAGGTAGGAGTACTTTGAAGAGGTTTGTGTGAGGGTTTTTTTTTCACCTATGCATGGTCAAATGGTTCTTTACTGTGTTTTTTTCCCTTTGCATGCATGCATTGTTAGCAATGGTTGAGTGCCTATATGTTTCCTGTATGTATGATACCACTAAATCTGCTCTTTTATGATTCATATGTGATTTGTTGCTGTTTTATTTTTGCCTTATATGTTGTCAAATTTTCACTGCCATAAGATCTGTAGAGTATGAAGACTAAAAAAATGGCCATTCGTAGGATTACCTCTCTGCCTCCTTTAGAATCTATAGAACTTGGTGGTTTTGATCAGGAAGTAGAATCTCATGCCCTGCATTCACAACTAGAGACCATGGTAAGTGGTGTAGGTAGTCTTGATCCGTTTTTAAGCTTAGTTAGTGAGGCCTCATGTAAGCCTAGGCTTGGTACCAGTCATTCTTGCACTGGTACCGGTTACAGAGAAGAGCCAATGACAGAAAGTACTAGAGAAGATGGTACCTTTAATGTAAATTATGAATGCGGTTGCGCAAGTGCCGTGTTTGTGGGTCAGCCTTCTGAAAGTACTACACATACCGCTCATATGTGCACCGGTCCAGCTGTACAAACAACAGGTACATTTTGTGTTAGTTATGCTTGAATGCCTAGGTTATGTTGCTTATCTTTTAAAAGTTCGTTAAAGATGATTGTCACATCCGATATCTTTGAACGAATCAAGTTGGCGCAAGAGGAAGCGTTGAAAGAAGAAAATTGAAAAATGGAGCGTATTTTATCTCAAATTCCACATTTAGTAGATGATAGTAAAGAGGTCAAGACTAGTTTTGGGTGTGTTTATATCCTAGTTAGAAGTTATGTCAAGGGTTTACTCCTAGAAGAAGCTCATAAGTCAAAGTACTTGATTGACCCGAGGGCTACAAAGATGTATCTTGACTTAAAAGAAACTATTGGTGGCAGATGATGAAAAGAGATCGTGTGAGGTATGTAGAGAAATATTTGCTTGTCTCAAAGTCAAAACCGAGCATCAAAAGCCGTATGGAAAAGTCCAACCCTTAGATATTTCGACTTGGAAATGGGAAAAGATAAACATGGACTTTGTTAAAAGTTACCTAGAACAACAAGAAGGCATGATGCCATTTGGATAATTATGGGTTGATTAATGAAAAGTGCCCATTTCATTCCTATTAGAAAGAATTTAGCCGTTCATGAATTAGAAAAAAAAACCTATGTGAATGAGATCGTAGCATGTCATGGTGTGCTTGTTTCGATTGTATCCGATAGAGATGGTCATTTTACTTCAAACTTTTGGAGAAATTTCCAGGAAGAACTTGGCACATGACTAAATATGAGCACAACTTTTCATCCTAAAACCGGAAGCTATCCTAGGAAGGAAAACAAGAGTCCTAAGGAATAAAGAAATACATCTGGTTAAGGTAGAATGGAAGAATAAAAAGGGCTCAAGTTTGAGATAGGAACCGAAAGAGAAGATGAGATCGAAGTATCCTCATTCATTCCAAGATTAGATTTCGGGAACGAAATCTTATTTGGGGGGGGGGGGGATTGTAACACCCCAAAACCAAATGAGGTACTTCTATTATATTATATTATATTATGCTATTTTGTATTATATTATGCTATTTGTATGACTATGTTTGATTATTATAAGTACTTAGAAGCTCTTTGTAACCTTGGTTAGTCTTGAATGTGAGTTATGCAAGTTAAGTATTAGTGTTGGAAGTTAGTAAAACTTGAGGGGCTATGTTTGCCACAAACTCAAACTAAATCCGGAAAATTAGATAAGATCCACCTCATCGACTTCTTGACTATTCTACAAAGCTCTAGAACTTGTATGTATATATGCGTGAGTCGATTTCCAGGAGGAGAAAGGGGGTTCCAGGAGGAGAAGGGGGGGTCATCTTAGTGTTAACTTCATCTAATAAGAGTTTTGTAATGAAGCCTAGGTCGAATTATCATTCCTCATTAAGCAAGTGTGCTTTATTGCTAATGATTTTGTATTTTAACAATCAGGGTTCATGAATTAAGATTTGGGGATGTTGGGTAATTGTATTTTGATATGAAATTAATGTGGTAATAAGTTGAAGGATGAAGTCCTATAATTAATTGTGATCAATCATGATACTTGCCTTAATTGAGAAATTGGGGAGTTTTGTTATTGGGTAACAATTGATGATATGGGTTATGGAACACCTTGGTTTAGATGGACTCATTAATGACCCTATTTGTATCATTTTATGTTTGTATACTAAAAATTATATGATGATGATATAGGAAGCAAGTGTTAGAGGTTGGTGTTGCAAGTAACTAGTTGCGGTTTAAGGTAAGTATTTGGTTATAACATGGTTTAGCTTTATCATATTTATATATGGAAATGGATTATGATTGTTAGCTTTATCATGTTTAATACATGGTAATGGTATGTGAATAGGATATAGGGTGCGTTAGCTAGTTATGGATCCATTACGAGGCGTAGCTTAGTTAGTCGATGGATTAACTATGGGATAAGGTTCAACCATTTTGGTTGATCGTGTTTATGGCGACTATTTTGGCCTGGGTACCCATATATCGTTAGCTTAACTAGTTGATAGACTAGTTATGGATCCATTACGAAGCGTAGCTTAGTTAGTCGATAGGCTAACTATGGGATAAAGTTCAACCATTTGGGTTGATCGTGTTTAGGCCGACTATGTTGGCCTGAGGTAAGTGCCCATATACGTTAGCTTAACTAGTTGATAGACTAGTTATGGCTTATAGCATGATTTTTATTTGCGTTGTTTAGCTTGTTATATCATTTACTTACTAAGCGTTTTCGCTTACATGTTAGTTGTGTTTCTTTTTGTAGGTGCTAGTGGATTAGCAAAGGGTAATAACAAGGAATGAAGTAAGATGTATGCTTGCCCATTTTCTATTTGATGGCAAGCAATATATTGGTACCATGCTCGGTTAAGTTTGATAGCCCCCAAGTGTAGTCAAAATGTTTTAGTATATGTTTGTGTATAAGTCGTGTTAAATGTTGTTCAATGGTTTGTTTAAGTTATCTTACGATGTCAAAAGTCCATGTTTTATTATGGAGGAAGTGCTTTATATTTTACTTAAATACTTTGGACAATGGGTCAAACAAGTTGTTTGTTATCACCTTGTAAATAATGTTTTCGTGGATCATTAGACCACGATTATTTAAGAAAATGAAGTGATATAATGTTTAAATGAGTTCTTGAAAGTTTGATGAAGTGTCGGCTTAAAAAGTTAATTTCCAGAGCAAGAACGCGAATACTGGAACAGTGGTATGCCAGCCGGCGGCTGGGGGACAAATCCGGTCGGCTAGCGGCACATTTTTAGTTTTTGATCGAATTTCGAAAATCACATTTTTTTTTAAATCGTAAGTCGTTAGGTAATTGAGTCTATTTTTATTTCAAAATACTCTCATGGGCTAGGTTGTAATAGAATTTTATCAGTTTATTAAAGAGTAACAGAAGGTCAGTTTAAATGTTCTGTTTGCGCAAAATTTTTGGTCAAATTTGGTAAGGGTGTTTTAGTAACTTTAAGGTTTACTTTATATATGTTATCGTCGTGTATTAATTACGAATTCTAAAACTTTTTTGTGATTATTGTTAGTGCTTAACTTGGTATTTAGTCATCATGATTTAATGAGTACCATTTTGACACTATTTTTGTTCTATAAAATATATTAGTATTAACTATGGCTGGTGCAAAGCTTATATAAATTAAGAGAGTGTACAAATGAAGAAAAGTTTGCTTATTTCCAATATTAAAGCTGCTTTTGAACCTATTATCAAAGTAAAGAAAATAGTTTTAATTTAACAAATATTTTGTTAAAAAAAATAATAAAATAAAAAGAAAAAAACCCCCGTTAAGAAGTATTCATAAAATTCAAAAAAATATGTCAAAAAGGTTTAAAAAAATTTCTGACAAAGATTTTTTGACATTTTTTTTTTAAATTTTTTAAATTGACCCGGTTTTATAAGGTTTTCATATGTTTTAATACGTTTTTATCCGTTTTCGTCTGTTTTTATTACGTTTTCATATATTTTATCCATTTTTATATGTTTTTATCTATATGAAAAATGGACAAAACCGTATGAAAACAAATGAAAATCTATAAAAATTGATGAAAACATATAAAAACGAATGAAAACGTAACAAAATATATATATATAAAAACAGATGAAAACGTAAGAAAAACGTATAAGAACGGACGAAAGCGTATAAAAACGGATGAAAACGTATAAAAACGGATAACAACGTATGAAAACGTAATAAAAACGGACGAGAAACGTATGAATATTTTTTAATTCAAAAAATATTACTAAAATTAATAGTTAAAAAAAAAAAAAAAAAAAAAAAAAAAAAAAAAAAAAAAAAAAAAAA
>LBNU01013840.1:25078-39638 GCA_014162995.1 Artemisia annua | reverse complement strand
GTGCCATAGCCATCTCGTGCAACCCCGTGCATCATTCTAAGACGAAGCATATTAGAGTCCGCTACCATTTCATAAAAGAGCACGTAGAAGAGGGTACAGTTGAAATACATTTCGTGAAGACGGATTACCAACTTGCCGATCTATTTACTAAAGCCCTTCCAAAAGAAAGGTTTGAAGAATTAGTTCGACGAATTGGCATGCGAAGCCTAACCCCTGAGGAGTTAGAACGTCTTCTCGAATCTTCTTGAAAAACATTTTCAAAACCGCTTCGCTGTAAATATTTTTGAAAAAAGAAAATACAAAATTTGAAAAACCATCAAATACAAAATAAAAAATTAAAAATTTTCAAAAACACAAAAACAATATAAAATCTAAAAATCAAAAAATATTCTTCTCACGACATGTCTCTCGTATAATCGATATTATGTACGTTTCTAGAAATGTTTTTCAAAAATGACACGGATATGTACATATGCTTGAGCGGGAGTTCATTAAAATGTTTTCTAAAACATGTCGTTTCTCTAAAAATTTTTTCTTCACAATGGCTTTCGTATACTTCAGTACGAAACCCGAGCTTAATTGATGACTTCTTAGTATTTCAACTAAGAACTCGTTTTTCAAAGAAAGGAAAGTGCTTAATTAAAAACAAAGGTTTCAAAAACTTTTTAAGCACTTAGCCTCAAAACAAAATGACTTGTGTACATTTCAGTACATAACTCGTATTTCAAAGAAAAAACTCCCTCTAAATCCATTAAAATTGATTTTAAACTTTATGTTTAAACAATATGCTTTCTTTGAGGGGGAGTATAAAAATCAAAAAGAAAATGTTCCAATTTCATGCGAAAAAGTCCGTCTTTCTCTCCAAATGCTTTTATTTAATCAGTTGATATCAAAAATATCACGGTATGCTATTTTTGAGGGGGAGAAGACGTGATTAAATGTGATCAAAAATGTTCAAAAGTTGTGGCAGAATCTCGAGCTCGTAAGTAAAGACATAAAAGTCTTATACTAGACTCAGAATTGACTCTCGAATTGACGAAACAAAATGTTAGTATTCGAAAGGATTTATCCAAGTAGAAAAGTACCATTTCGAGAAACTCTTAATTAGATGTTTACCATGACGGGTCTAACTTCCTTTTTAGGAATGTTAACAACATCAAGTTAGTTATTAGGGCTAGTTGTCACCTAAAAGCTGATAATGGATCCCTTTAACTAAGCAACGTAAACGTGTCCCTCGGGTATATGTCTATTAAGAGTGGATCAATTCAAAAAGTGCCAACTCTACCCAACATGTGCAAATTTATCTTAACATATCATGAGCACATGTGAAGGGGGAGTATTTCAAAAGTGCAAAACTCTCAATGTGTTAACAAAAATGTGTTTTATGATCATAAACACTTTGAGAGATTTTCAAGCAAATGGTTTATGGCAACAATAGGATAGTCATGGTGATATAAGGTGACTAAGGTTAGGAAAAACCGTCCTATGATCCGCCAGAACCGGAGGGATCTACCCAAGGACAATTCCAATAGATAGAATTAGAAGTCCTTAGGTATGATTAAAAGAAGGAGTAAAGAATGAAAGGGAAAGAAGGGGTTGAAGAATTAAAAAGAAATGAAATGAGAAAGGGTGAAAAGAAATGAGCCCTCCATATATTCAACCATAGGTCAGACACCGGGTTCAATTCATATGCTACTGATTGTTACTAAGGTGACATCGGTATTGAAGACAAGACGTCATGGACCCAGTGACGCACTGCACTTAAACCTTCTAGCCACTCGGGTATCTCTCAAAAGATACTTGTTTCATTCTCACGGAGAACCCTGCATAATCTATTGACCACTCATTCCGAGTGTGTTGATATTGAAAAGGAGGTACTCTGCTCCATTCCTCCGATGACTAAATGTGCACTTATTGAGTCTAGAGCCAAGAGATTCATCAAAAGATCTCATAGGAACACACGATATTATTACACTGGTTGTTCTACATCAATGGACGCCAGATGTAAACTTTAGAGTCCTACGCAGGTCTTAGCAATCTGCCAGAACGTTTATGAGAGAATTTACTTATGTACTTCTCAATGATTGAACGGAAACTCCTGCCAGGGTCAACATCAAACAGCCCTGACAGCAGGTCACTTCGGTAATCTCTTGTGGGTTACGCTTAGTGTTTCGGTGGATTCCAAACGGTCTACAGTCGTGGGGTGATCTCCAGCGACTCACCTAATCGTGGGTGTACTTCGGTATGTCTGTGTAAGCTCTTTCGAGGGTATCCGATTAGGAACGGCCATGGTAAGGGTTGGAGAAAGTCTTCACAATATGCTGTTGACGATCTCTAATTCCGAACCTGTAAGTACCGGATGTTTTATTGCTAACTGTTTTATGCAGGTACAACCACCACACTAGTTTCCACATGCTCATACATACATCTCAAAGTCAATGGAAAGTTCTCACTAAGATCAAAGGAAAGCAACAGTCAAAGAAAGATTCTACGCCAAAAAGAAGAATCTACAAAGTAAAGTGATAAAGATCAATGTGAAAGAACAGCGACAACAAATGTACGTATGGCAAAGACTAAAGATGTATGAGCATGTTGGAAAGGCGATCAACCTACATAGACGAAGCAGTGACAAAAGGCAGATGAACGATCACAACAACAAAGAACAAAGAAAAGTCATATTATAAAGATCACAAAGCATGAAGGAACAAAGAACGATGAACAAAGAACTATAACTTATCTAATGTTTTCTAAAGACGTCAAGAGCAAAGAATGTTAAAGTTTAAAGACAAAGATGAAGACGTCACGCAACCTTCAATGACCAACACTTAGGGGGAGATTGTTAGCTTTGTATTTTTATAATATAAAGTGTCGGCCATTAAAGTCTAAAATCATGTAATAGGTTGCGTTAGAAAGCGTTTCAAAAGTTATTAGTCCATTAGTTCAAATAGAAAGAAGTCTAAGGGCCATACATGTAATATCCAAAGCCCTAGACTCGTGAGGCTATATTATGTATGTAAACCTTCATTTGAAGGTTGGGAGAGCTTCATCATCAATACACACACATTGTTCTTAATCTTTCATGAAGTCTCCACTCTCTCTCTCTACTCTCTCTCTAGAATTAGAATGAATAAGTTGTGAAATAAGTTGTTATCCAAGGTCCTACAATAACCTCAAAAGTGTGCATCATCCATAGTGATTATCTAGCTTACAAATCGTCTAGTAGTGAAGAAAACATATATCAATTATTTGCACACATATATTATCTAGCTTACAAGCATATAGCAAGCAAGCACATAATCACATAACCATATAGCAATTAGGCGTATAGTAAGCATGATAGTCAAGGTTGTAAGAAAGCGTACCTTGTCCGCTAGCTATCCCTAATGATGCGTTACCGTTGGGTGTGTAGTGCGTGATACAAGATTCGATTATTAAAGGTCTTCACGTGCATGGCAAGGTTATGGATGTACATTCGTGTCCTCGAGTGGCTTTCTTCATATATCTAAAGACACAACTGATGCAGGATTTACCGACCAGGTTTTATATCTATAAGTAACTCGTCTACCTAAGGTCTACATAATGCACTATCGGGCAGTGTACTTGGTCGTGTATGGTATAGCTAACGGTAAAGCCGAGGTCGTCCCAAGAGCTATGCGTGCGGATAATGTCTATGTCTAGAGTCATGATGTGTGGATTGCGGTCTACGCAAAATGTTTTACCTCTCAAGGGATCTTGAGAAGCTTGCAATCCCCACCAGGCAGTGTACCTGACCGATGTAGTATAGTGAAGTGGCAACTACCGGGGGATTGATCGTTCTCCACAGGGAATAGTGTTCGTTAGGATTGAAAGTAGTCTAATTAGGCCTAGAGATGAGGGATGATTCTTTTTGTATTTTTATATTTAATGGAAAGCGGGTAAAAATCTCGGTTTTGAAAGGAGTGGGTGGAATTAGTTGCTAGTCAACTAACCCAAATAAACTACAAATGCAAATAAAATAAAATAACAAGAAAATAAAATAGTTGTGAAACTTATAAAGAGAAAAGCGTGTTTACTTAGACTTCATTACTCCCTAGTTATCTTTTATTGATTGATAAGCTTATTATAGTTGCGTGGGTGACGGGTTGTATTCCCTACTACCATTCGTAGGGTCGTACACGATCTTCCCTAACTCTATAAGCTTCTACCTCTTCCTATGGCGACACGTTTAGTATCCTAACCATGGCCTCCTTAGTAGTCACTTATGCATTAAATACAACCATAATAATCGTAGTGCCATCCGATTCATGTTTCTTAAGACATCAAGCAGGTTACCAAAGGAGTTTAGCCAGTTTTCTTAAGCCTAACATCGATAAACATACACCCAACAACAACTAACAATAAACAATCAATCAATAATCAATAACTGGGTTTCATTACATCTAAGCAAACACAAACAAACCTAGCCTAGCATGTTAAATAAAAGACAAGCGTAAGATAAAATCAAACAACACATAGACATATTGAATGATTACTTATCTTCAATGAAACATGGAAGATTTAAGGGTATGAAACCCTTAAAAAGTGCAGGAAGTTCGTACTAGGGTTACACCAAAACTCTCTCCAAAGTTACACCTTTTTAATGAAGAAAATCCTAAAATATATATAGATTTTACACTCTGACGGCGTCAGCTTTTAGACTCTAACGCCGTCAACTCGCCGTGTTTAGGGTTTTCAGATCGCCTAGATCTACTTCTGCCCCTGTCACCTTGTAAATCCTCCTGGGCCGTCTCTCTTTAGCATTACACCTAACGGCCTAGACTTCTTAACACCTGACGCCGTCAGGTGTTAAGTCTTGAATTCTTCACTTGGGCGTCTGGTAAAGTCTGAATCCAACTCCTTTGTCATCAAGTGACGGCGTCAGCTTATAGCTCCTGACGCCGTCAGGTAGGATTTCCAACATGCTTTTGATTTTTTGTCGTTTTCTTCACTTTTATGCTCCACATGCAATGTTTTCCAGAATTCCTCCCAAAAGTACCTAAAATGACAAAAGGAACGATTTAAGGCAATATTTGATCATAAAATCACGATTTAGGGCTTAAATGACCCCCTAAAAGCGAAACACTTTTCGCCTCATCATGTCACTGGTTTTAAAGGGGTTTTAATGATTAATAGATTTTAACTAATGAAATGAAATAAACAAGAAAGCAAATAAAATAAGAAAGAGAAATCAATAGGGATAGAAGTGTCAACCTAATTACTACTCTTGTTATTATTATGACAAGTTTTCTATTAAGTGCATCCTATCATTTTATCTGGGGGTTCAAATCGGCTAGACTTAGATGGTCAAATCGTCCAATCATATCTTTCACCTTGCCATATTCCGTAACCTAATGATTACAAGAGTTCATTGGCAAATACAAGGTGAAAGAGTCATTAAGGCCTCTATTAACTTAGAATAGTATAATGGGATCCGGCCGGTCGGAACTTAGATCCCCCCTAATTCCTTAAGCATATCAGTTTGGTAGGTGGTCGTTCGTTGAAATTCCCACACAAATAGTGATAGTCCTACGGTTAATTCTTATCACTAAACACACCCTCATCCACTATGGGTCCTATGGTCAATTCTCCTAGCTTCAATGGAACTACCAAACATCAATACTACCGAAACAAAGGTGTCCTAAGACATTTTAAGAAAGTATACAAACAAAACGATACTAATGCGAGAAAACTAAATCATAATAACAACAATTTCATAATAAGGCAAACACCAAATGTGTTTAGCCACTCATACTCATAAATGCATAAAAATCAATGTTTAACATAATTAATGAAAACATGAATTCGATACAAGGAATATAAATGATAAAACTTATGATTGTAGCGTGAATTCTCCTTGGAAGTAACTTGTATGCTTGCAGAACTTCGTCCTCCTTGCATCCTAATTTCCTCCTGACTTCTATGTTGTGAAAAGTGATGTTTAAAATGCTGAATTAGGGCATGTATTTATAGTCTCAACTTTGCTACGGCATAGCTATTATGTTAGACTACGCCGTAGCCTTTGAAAAACGTCACTACGCCATAGCTGGTTGATTAGTTACGGGCGTAGAACTCTCGTACACCAACCTACGGCATAGCTAAATGAGGAGCTACGCCGTAACTTCATCAAGAATCACAAAAAATCTTCTAAGTGTTGGAATGAAGATATACGACGTAGCTTGAATGATAGCTACGCCCGTAGAAGTCTTTTTGTCACAACTACGCTGTAGCCAAGAAGTTGGCTACGCCGTAGGTCATAAGTCAGCGTTGACTTCAGTCTTCAGTGTAAAAAGATGCTACGACATAGGTAGAGAGATCATCTACGCCGTAGTTAGTGCAAAATCATCATACTTCAATTATTTTCATTAATAATCTTCCAAATCTGCGTCTTTTCGTTCCAATGCTCATCCTTGCCCTGAAAATAAAATATAAACAAATAAGAGTATATATCCTAGTAAAATGACACAAAAGATGAGCATAATAGGGGGAAATTAACACTTAAATATCGGAACTATTTGATGTTATCAAATATCCCCCACTTGAACTCTACTTGCCCTCAAGTAGACATTGTTAGAATAATTTTCAAAAAGATATCTCCCGAGAAACTGGAATATATGAATTTAAAAACTTCTTATGCTAGAATTTTATCAAAGTCGAACACCTCACGAAATAGGAACAAACACTCATGCTCTCTCTCTAATCTAAGTGTTAATTTCGGGGTGATCACTCAACGCATAGTTATAGAATGTATTCTATCATAGGCTTGGCGATTACACAAATCTCCACCACTAGATCTAAGGCCGAATCAATTTTTAAAGGCAATATCGGGTGAACAATTATAAGGCTAAAGGTGTAGTGTTGTTACTAACATACTATAGCAAATGCGACAAAGGCATTGATACATGACCGGAACGCCAGTCAAGATACTGATTCGTGCAGAATGTACGTATCAAACAAATACAAAGTAGACGTGAGGGGAGTTCACTAATCAACCTTTGTGAAGAGGCCGACTTGCAAAATCCGTGAATACAATGTATATATATGTGATATCAGCCAAGTGATTACCCGGGTCGTGTCCCAACGAGGTGTGAATGGGCAATATCGTGTAAGATTCGAGATTAAAATGCTTGTAAGGATGGATTGTGAAGTTATTTGGTGTTGTGGAACAATTACGTAAGCAAATAAACTAAAAACGCACGTTTGGTTTAAAATAAACTTCAACGCAAAAAATAAAAAGTGAAATCTAAGCACGGAAAGTCCTACGGGCATACAAACAATTATCCTACGCACTAAATTACAAAAGAAAATTTTAGAAAAAAGAAAATTAAAAATTTAATAAAAATTCTATTTATTATGATTAAAAAATATTTTAGCTAAATTAAATCAAAATAAATACTAAACTAATTTAAATAAATCTGAAATTTTTTCTGGAAATTAACTTAAGCTAAAACTAAACTAACAAAAATAAACTTTTGGAAAAACCAGTTGAAATAAGCAGTAAAAAGCAGTTTATAAGCTAATAAGGAAAACAAGCTAAAAACTATATAAAGGAATTAATGAAGGGAGTTATAGCAGAAAAGACCCAAGGGCACGTTTGGTTAAGGTGTGTGGTGTTGAGGCTTAGATATCCAAGAGGTCTGGGGTTCGAATCCCACCCAAACCTTTTTTTTTGCAATTATTTTTTTTTTTCAAATTTTATTTTTGCAATTCATTTTAACAACAATTTTGAACACTTTAACAAAACCACTTTAGCAGAAAAGCTTGAATTAAGCTTATGCAAGCTTAATATCTCAACTGTTGGGAGATTTTGAGTTCAAGTGAGTTTTTTGAGTTATTTATACCACACAACTCAGCCAATAAGCCACAAAAGCTTAAACAAACAAAAACTAAACAACAAACAACAACTAATAACGACAATACTACAAGCTAGATCAAGCAAAATCCTAAATCAAACAAGCTCAGTTGACTGAGCATAAACAGCAGCAGCAGAAGCCAAAGGGGGGTTTCAAGGGCAAAAATAAGTTGTCAAATAAGCACATAAGGGACAACAAAAAGCATCATTCTAAAAACAACCTAGGAGAGTGTCTAAAACAACAAGAATCACACCCAATGCCCCAGAATTGATCAAATTATGGTCAATAGAAAAACGGGTCAAAACTAGTCTGCTGGGTACAGGGCAAATAGATGCTCAGATGGGCAACATCAAGATCAGATTAAGAGGGGCAAATGAGCTTCAATTTGGGAATTTCTTTTTGATTTTGATAAACAAGCAACCAAGGTTTACAAAACATCAATCATTATTCATTTCCACTCAAACATGAACCCTACACTTGATCTACAAAACTGTCCCATTTTTCTGCATATGAAACTTTGACTTCTTATATTTTTGAAAACTTTTGACCTTTATGAATTTCTAGAGGATCTAAGTTACTGAGATTGTTGTTTCAGGTTAAATGAAAGCTAGAACAACATAGATTGTCTACTTTTGAACTGGAATGAATGATTTGAATATCCCAAAACCTAACAGTTAAACAGTTAAATGGATTAAAAGGTAAGTTTTGACTTTTTCTTAAAGAACTACCAAAGTAAGGTTTTGACTGTTCTATAATAACCCTAAGAGTTGTGTCTAAGCAGTTAGTACCCCATGAAACACACAGGGAAACATTTAAACTAGCAATGCCAAACACCCCTTTAAAAATAGATGCAACAAGGTTACAAAGCAATTAACAGATTGATTACATATAACTGAGACTTAGGCACTTACTAAGCATTAAATAACACAAATAGATGGATTTAAACAACAAAGAACAAAATTAACTAATTAATACAGATTGTGCTAAGAAAATGGAAGCAAGTCTTACAAGAGATCCAAAAGCACAGAACTGAGGTTGAACCAGAACCTTAAACCACCATCCTAATGCTCCCAAGAGCTCTAACCCATGGCCATCCTGTATTTACCATGCTCCTTGCAATCTTCTTCATGTTTTTTTTATTTATTTTTGATTTTTTTTATGTATTTTCTCTTTTTTTTTGTATTATTAGAATTTTTAGTTTTCAGCTTAAAATAGTAACTCAGAAAGCTTAGGAGAGCTTTTGAGTTAATTTGTAACAACAATTAAGCATAAACAATCACTTTTGCTAAAATTTTGAACTTTAAAAAAATGAACAATGGACTTGAAATAAACTGATAACATTAAATTACTTTCAATAAAAAGGTTACAAGACTAAAATTAAGGCTACTGAATTAAAAGACTAAGAAAAAAGATCTTACACAAGCTTCCTATTTATACTAAAAAGCTAAGACTAGGGTTTCCTTGCTCTTGTGCTTCTTCTGTGAGTGCAAACAGCATAAATGTCATCTTTGTGCTTCTTTGAACAAATCCCAACCATAGGATTGAAATATGAGTGGTCACAGCCTTTAATTGGATTTTTACGCCAAAGTGGTTTTGGTGGATTGCCAGCGTGGCTTGGTATCTTGTGACTTATCCTTGGATGATGTGATATGGGGGAAGGTGAAAGGTAGGGTGGTGGAGTGTGACAGAAAAANCCTTTTTTTTTTTTGCAATTATTTTTTTTTCAAATTTTCTTTTTGCAATTCATTTTAACAACAATTTTGAACACTTTAACAAAACCACTTTAGCAGAAAAGCTTGAATTAAGCTTATGCAAGCTTAATATCTCAACAGTTGGGAGATTTGGAGTTCAAGTGAGCATTTTGAGTTATTTATACCACACAACTCAGCCAATAAGCCACAAAAGCTTAAACAAATAAAAACTAAACAACAAACAACAACTAATAACAACAATACTACAAGCTAGATCAAGCAAAATCCAAAATCAAACAAGCTCAGTTGACTAAGCATAAACAGCAGCAGCAGAAGCCAAGGGGGGGTTTCAAGGGCAAAAATAAGCTGTCAAGTAAGCACATAAGGGACAACAAAAAGCATCATTCTAAAAACAACCTAGGAGAGTGTCTAAAACAACAAGAATCACACCCAATAACCCAGAATTGATCAAATTATGGTCAATAGAAAAACGGGTCAAAACTAGTCTGCTGGGTACAAGGCAAATAGATGCTCAGATGGGCGACTTCAAGATCAGATTAAGAGGGGCAAATTAGCTTCAATTTGGGAATTTCTTTTTGATATTGATAAACAAGCAACCAAGGTTTACAAAACATCAATCATTATTCATTTCCACTCAAACATGAACGCTACACTTGATCTACAAAATTGTCCCATTTTTCTGCATATGAAACTGACTTTTTATGTTTTTGAAAAGTTTTGACCTTTATGTATTTCTAGAGGATCTAAGTTACTGAGATTGTTGTTTCAGGTTAAATGAAAGCTAGAACAACATAGATTGTCTACTTTTGAACTGGAATGAATGATTTGAATATCCCAAAACCTAACAGTTAAACAGTTAAATGGATTGAAAGGTAATTTTTGACTTTTTCTTAAAGAACTACCAAAGTAAGGTTTTGACTGTTCTATAATAACCCTAAGAGTTGTGTCTAAGCAGTTAGTACCCCATGAAACACACAGGGAAACATTTAAACTAGCAATGCCAAACACCCCTTTGAAAATAGATTCAACAAGGTTACAAAGCAATTAACAGATTGAATACATATAACTGAGACTTAGGCACTTACTAACCATTAACTAACACAAATAGATGGATTTAAACAACAAAGAACAAAATTAACTAATTAATACAGATTATGCTAAGAAAATGGAAGCAAGTCTTACAAGAGATCCAAAAGCACAGAACTGAGGTTGAACTAGAACCTTAAACCACCATTCTAATGCTCCCAAGAGCTCTAACCCATGGCCATCCTGTATTTACCATGCTCCTTGCCATCTTCTTCATGTTTTTTTTATTTATTTTTGATTTTTTTATGTATTTTCTCTTTTTTTTTGTATTTTTAGAATTTTTAGTTTTCAGCTTAAAATAGTAACTCAGAAAGCTTAGGAGAGCTTTTGAGTTAATTTGTAACAACAATTAAGCATAAACAATCATTTTGCTAAAATTTTGAACTTTAAAAAAAATGAACAATGGACTTGAAATAAACTGATAACATTAAATTACTTTCAATAAAAAGGTTACAAGACTAATGTTGGGAATTATTGAAGATACTACTGATGGACTTCTACTGAAGTGGTTCCTGCGGATGGTTCCTACTGACATAAGAGTTTCTGCGGACTAGAGTGTTCCTGCGGATGATATGATTCTGCGGATATAGTATTTCATAGAATGTGATAGAAGATATGTTTAGATTATTTTAGGACAAGATATGTAGAATATCTCTTAATGTCTTAATGTTATTTGTTTCTTGTAAGAAGGATTAGGATTCCTTATAGTATAAAAAGAACAACCGGTTAGATATTATGTATTGAATATAATTACGTTTAATAAAAGATCCATAGAGGATCAAGAGTTCTTAGTTATTTGTGTCTTCTTGTATTTAATTCCGCTATAGAATACAAGTTGCAGAGATTCTNGACTAGAGTGTTCCTGCGGATGATATGATTCTGCGGTTATAGTATTTCGTAGAATGTGATAGAAGATATGTTTAGATTATTTTAGGACAAGATATGTAGAATATATCTTACTATCTTAATGTTATTTGTTTCTTGTAAGAAGGATTAGGTTTCCTTATAGTATAAAAGGAACAACCGGTTAGATATTATGTATTGAATATAATTACGTTTAATAAAAGATCCATAGAGGATCAAGAGTTCTTAGTTATTTGTGTCTTCTTGTATTTAATTCCGCTATAGAATACAAGTTGTAGAGATTCTCCATTAGTGTGTTTGTGATTACATAAGCATTACTAACGATCCACGTAGGCTCAAAGATCTATCAAGGTCTAAGGTTCAACAAGTGGTATCAGAGCCTCGAAAGAGTCTCTGTAATACTAAGAAAAAAATCAACTTTACATCTCTATTACACCCTCACAATCAAAAACAATGCCAGGATCAGTTGATGGTTCTGAAGTCACTCAGCAACAACTCAACTCCTCAACTTTACAACAAATTGCATCATCACTCACCAGTACCAGCAATGCTAAATTCCCATATCTCAAAAAGGAAGAGTATGAGCTGTGGGCAATGAAGATGCAGAATTGGATCACTAACATTGATTATCATCTTTGGAGTGTTGTCCTTAAGGGTAATTCTCCAAAGAAGCATACCACAGATCCTGATGGCAGGATTTCCATCCTTCCTCCTGCAACTGCTGAAGAAGCTCTAGCTGTTCAGAGAGAAAGCAAAGCTAGAACTATTCTCCTTCAGGCTATACCAGATGATCATATGGGTGATTTTCACTATATGCAGGATGCAAAGGACATCTGGATGGCCATTCAAGCAAGGTTTGGTGGGAATGAAGAGTCAAAGAGGATGAGGAAATCAATGCTCAAACAACAGTTCCAAGAATTCCAGATCTCAGAAGAAGAAGGAGTTCACAAGGGGTATGATAGATTTCAAAGGATTTTGAGTCAATTGAATCAGATGAAGGCCAAGCCAGATAATGAGGACTGCAATGCCAAGTTCTTACGATCTTTACCTCCCTCTTGGTTGCAAGTGAGCATTGCCCTCAAAGCTAAAGGTGGACTGGATAATTACACTTTTGATGATCTCTACAACAAGCTCAAAACCCTTGAGCCTGATGTTAGAAGTCACATTCGTCCATCCACTCCCAATTACTCAGCCTTTGTAAGCACAACCTCGAATAAGATGACTCATGCTGCAAGTCCAACTTCCTCAGCATCATCATCTTCCTACGGCACTCCTAGACCAAAACCTCAATCTCAGTCTAGTGGTGTATTGGAAGATGTACTTCACTCCTTTGTTGCTGATTATGAAGATCAGCAGCAACTGGCCTATGAGGATTTTGATCAAATGGACCCACTAGATTTGGAGGAGATGAACTTGAAGTGGCAGTTCACAATGCTCTCATTGAATATCAAGAAGTTTGAGAACCAGGCACGGAGAAAGTTCAGATTTAAGAAAAGTGAACCAGCTAGATTTGATAGAAGGAAGGTCAAGTGCTTTACTTATGGGCAGATAGGTCACTTCAAAAGAGAGTGCAAGGAAAGGAAGGCTGAAGATGAGGTTAGGTACTCTGCCTATCAGCAGAATCAAGTAGAAGCTAGAAATGCCAAAGCTATGATCTCTTTGGATGAGCATGTGAACTGGAAGGCACATGAGCCTGAGGATGATGAGGTTGATGGTTCTGAGCTGAGTGGAATACTAGCCTGGTGTGACACAGAGGATCAATGATATGAAAAAATCTACACCAGCAGGATTAGAAAATTATGTAACAGAAGGAGCATTACATGTTGTACCTGGACCTATTAGAGGAGAACATATGCCCACCACCAAACCTTCAGACTTTGATGGATCACACCATCTATATGGCAAAAAGTCAAGTGACTTGCCAGACCCTGATTATATTCTACTGACTTTGTCTCTTGTTCTGACAGTAACAAGTCCTCTGACCAAGGGTCAACTACTTATACTAGTTGTGATTCAAGTGAAAAGTCTGACCTTCCCAAGACCTCACCCAAGCCTACACCCAAGATTCCCTACAAGTCTGTTGGAGTTGCTACTGATGAACCAAATTCAAAGACAGCTACCCTTGGAGACTTGTCATTTAATTCTCTGCAAAACAATAATTTTAATTCTGTAAAAAATGATTCTATTAATGTTTGTGGATTGAGTACTTTTGCATGTAATGGAACATCTTTTACTTTGAATAAATCTTCTAAAAAGAAGAAATGTTTTGTTTGTGGAAGTAAATTTCATTTGATTAAGGATTGTACTTTTCATGAGCAGAGAATGGGTGTTAGTGCTGACCAAAAGAAACCCAGACCAATATGGAAAAATGTTAATGATATACCATCTTATGTTCCACAAACAACCCAAAAAATCAGCAAACACATTGCTGCGGATAAGTCCGTTCCTGCTGACAAGCATGTGTATACTGATAAAACCTCTCCATCAAGTTGGAGAACACCTGTTGCAAGACCATTTATGAGACCAACAAGTACTTATTTTCAGAACGGTTATTGGCCTGGATTTCATGACTTAATGTATGTGGGAAGGGGATATTGGGATACTACTGTTAAGCCCTCAGCAGGTTGTGCTTGGAACAAAAAGGGTCCTAATTTTCATAGAAGAACCAAGAACAATGGTGGATCTTATAAATCTACATGGCCTACCTATTATGATCCACAAGGCAGGCTCAAGTCAGTGATGACTTGAGTCTCCAAAGTGTACTAATTTTTGTATATTTTTTTTTTGTTGTTGTTGTAGGATCATCCTCTTAAAAGTATTGATGTAGGCATAGTAGATAGTGGTTATTCAAGAAGCATGTCAGGGAATAGAGAAAAGATGCATAATTTTGTGCCCATACAAGGAGGAGGCAATGTGACTTTTGGTGGAGGAAATGGTAGAATCACTGGGAAAGGAACAATTAGAACCTCTAAGTTGGACTTTGAGAATGTGTACTATGTCAAGGAACTGCAAAATTTCAACTTGTTCTCA
>LBNU01013840.1:11211-24984 GCA_014162995.1 Artemisia annua | reverse complement strand
TTATGATCCACAAGGCAGGCTCAAGTCAGTGATGACTTGAGTCTCCAAAGTGTACTAATTTTTGTATATTTTTTTTTTGTTGTTGTTGTAGGATCATCCTCTTAAAAGTATTGATGTAGGCATAGTAGATAGTGGTTATTCAAGAAGCATGTCAGGGAATAGAGAAAAGATGCATAATTTTGTGCCCATACAAGGAGGAGGCAATGTGACTTTTGGTGGAGGAAATGGTAGAATCACTGGGAAAGGAACAATTAGAACCTCTAAGTTGGACTTTGAGAATGTGTACTATGTCAAGGAACTGCAAAATTTCAACTTGTTCTCAGTCTCACAAATTTGTGACACCAAGAGAAAAGTATTCTTCTCTGAGGATGAATGTCTTGTACTCTCCAAAGATTTCAAACTTCCAGAAGATACAACCATTCTGCTAAGAGTTCCTAGAAACCACAATTTATACACATTCAACTTGAATGATGTCCACCCACAAAGTGACTTAACATGTTTGGTGGCTAAAGCATCCCTGGATGAGTCTACAAAGTGTCATAGAAGGATGGCTCATGTGAACTTCAAGACCATTAACAAGCTTTCCAAACTTGGTCTAGTTCATGGGCATCCTCCTAAAATCTTCACCAATGAACACAATTGTGTTGCCTGCAACAAAGGAAAGCAACACAAAGCCTCCTACAAAGCCATTACAGCTGTGAGCACTATCACTGAACCTTTTCAGTTGCTACATATGGATCTTTTTGGTCCAACTCAAGTCAGAAGTATTGATCACAAGTACTATTGTCTGGTAATCACAGATGACTATAGCAGGTTTTGTTGGGTATTCTTTTTGAGAACTAAAGATGAAACTTTTCCAACTCTAAAAGAATTTATTACTCTTGTTGAAAACCAGCTAAACAAAAAGGTTAAAAGTATTAGGTGTGATAATGGAACAGAGTTCAAAAATGTTTTATTAATAGAACTTTGTGGGACTAAGGGGATAAAAAGCGACTATAGCAATGCCAGAACACCACAACAAAATGGGGTTGCTGAAAGAAAAAATAGGACCTTAATAGAGGCAGCAAGATCCATGCTTGCTGACTCTAAATTACCAACTATGTTCTGGACTGAGGCAGTAAGCACTGCTTGTTATGTTCTGTACAGGGTATCCATTACTAGACCTCATAACAAGACACCTTATGAACTACTCACTGGGAAAGTTCCCAGCATTATTCACCTCAGACCTTTTGGATGTAATGTGACCATTTTAAACACTAGTGATCAACTAGGTAAATTTGATGAGAAAGCTGATGAGGGGTATATTGTGGGCTATTCAGCTCATAGCAAGGCTTATAGGGTATATAATTNAGGGTATCCATTACTAGACCTCATAACAAGACACCTTATGAACTACTCACTGGGAAAGTTCCCAGCATTATTCACCTCAGACCTTTTGGATGTAATGTGACCATTTTAAACACTAGTGATCAACTAGGTAAATTTGATGAGAAAGCTGATGAGGGGTATATTGTGGGCTATTCAGCTCATAGCAAGGCTTATAGGGTATATAATTTAATTGCAAAAAGGGTAGAAGAGATTCTTAACCTAAGATACCTAGAAGAAAAGCCTAATGTTCAGGGAAAAGGTCATGCTTGGTATTTTGACCTGGACTACTTAACTGATTACTTGGGCTATACTAGATTTGTTGCTAACCAATCTACAAGTACACAAGAGTCTCCCACTAACAATGCAGGTACCTTGGATGATGACTCAGAAAGTGAGTCTGACCTTGATGACCACACCATTTTTGTACCTTCCTTTTCCCCTAACCATCTTGCAGGTCATGATTCTAAAGATACAACTGGCCAGAATGGGGATGAGTCAAATTATGCAGAAGATCTTGCTAGACTTTAGAAGCAAGAATATGCAGCCAAACAAGAAGCTGAGAGACTTGGTTTGGAGTTTGCAAGAGATGTTGAGGCACTAATTAGACAAGCAGCACCAGCATCCAGCAGCAATCGCGATTCTGCTGATAGTTCTCCTGTTGCTACTGACATTCCCAATTCTTCGGATGGTGCTTCTTTTGGTTTTGCTGATCATTCTACCAGACCTACAGGCTTATCCCCTAGCTTTGAAGAACCTTATGGAAGATTTCCAAGCCCCACAAATCTTGGTAATCATGAACAAAGTGCTGGCATTTTCAGTTCTTCTTCTTATGATGATGACTTTGCCCCACCCTTGAGTAACATTCAACCTACAGTTGAAGTTAATACAATCCCTACTAAGAGGATCAACACTATACATCCTCAAACCAATATTCTTGGAAATCCCAATGCAAGTGTACAAACTAGAAGTACTGTCAAGAAGGCACACTTTGGAGAATATGCTTTTGTTACCTATGTCATGTGTCAACAAAGAGACAATCACACAGATCAACAACATTGTCTGTTTGCTTGTTTCTTATCTCAAGTTGAACCAACAAGTGTGGCACAAGCACTAGGGATTGAAAGTTGGGTAGAAGCTATGCAAGAGGAGATGCAACAATTTAAAAATCAAGAAGTGTGGATACTTGTACCTCTACCTGATGGGAAGTTTGCAATTGGGACAAAATGGATTTTGAAGAACAAAAGGGATGCAAGGGGCATTGTGGTAAAAAAAACAAGGCTAGATTAGTAGCTCAAGGATTCAGACAAGAAGAAGGGATTGATTATGATGAAGTGTTTGCACCAGTGGCAAGAGTTGAGGCCAATAGATTGTTTCTGGCCTTTGCATCTTATAAGGGTTTCATGGTTTATCAAATGGATGTCAAAGGTGCTTTTCTTTACGGGAAGATTGAAGAAGAAGTCTATGTCACTCAACCCAAAGGTTTTGAAGATCCAGAAAATCCTAACCATGTATATAAAGTGGTTAAAGCTCTCTATGGACTTCACCAAGCACCTAGAGCTTGGTATGCTAGACTATCTGCATTCCTGCTGAAGCATGGATACAGAAGAGGAGCTATTGATAAAACACTTTATCAAGAAGAATTCCAGGGATATCATTCTTGTTCAAGTTTATGTGGATGACATCATCTTTGGCTCCACTAAGGAAGCTTGGTTCAGGGAGTTTAAGGAATTAATGAAGGGTGAATTTCAAATGAGTGCTTTGGGAGAGCTTACTTTCTTTTTGGGTCTGCAAGTACAGCAAAAGTCAGATGGTATTTTCATCCATCAAGAGAAGTATGTGAAGGACATACTTCAGAAGTTTGATATGGACAACACTAGGACTGCAACTACACCTTATGAAGCTCTAAAGCCAAAGAATAATCTTGACCCAGATCCTGCTGTTAATGTACATCTATATAGGTTAATGATTGGTTCACTGATGTATTTGACCGCTTCAGTTTTGCAGTCAGTGCTTGTTCTAGGCATCAAGTCACACCCTTGACTTCCCACCTCAGTGCAGTGAAGAAA
This sequence comes from Artemisia annua, assembly GCA_014162995.1. Classification (NCBI taxonomy): domain Eukaryota; kingdom Viridiplantae; phylum Streptophyta; class Magnoliopsida; order Asterales; family Asteraceae; genus Artemisia; species Artemisia annua. Next base: position 21,550 of record LBNU01013840.1, on the reverse strand, counting down.
ATCTTTAAGTATCTTAAAGGCCAACCTAAGCTAGGTCTTTGGTACCCAAGGGATTCTCCTTTTGTGTTGGAAGCATACAATGACAGTTATTATGCAGGTAAAAATCTAGATAGGAAGTCTACTACTGGAGGGTGTCAATTTCTTGGAAGAAGGTTGATTTCTTGGCAATGCAAGAAGCAGACTATTGTGGCTACCTCTTCTACTGAAGCTGAGTATGTTGCTGCTGCCAATTGTTGTGGCCAGATACTTTGGATACAAAATCAAATGCTTGATTATGGGTTCAATTTCATGAACACTAAAATCTTTATTGATAACCAAAGTACAATGTGCATAGTCAAGAATCCAGTGTATCATAATAGAACTAAGCACATTGAAATTAGGCACCATTTTATTAGGGATGCAAATGAGAAACATTTAATTCAGGTGCTTAAAGTCCATACAGATGATAATGTTGCTGATCTTTTAACAAAGGCTTTTGATGGACCTAGGTTTCAACACTTAGTTGTCCACATTGGGATGGTAAACCCTTGAATGCTATGTTTGAGGGGAGGCATATGCCTCAGGGGAGGATTATAGATGTATATTTAGTTGTAAGTTGTATTTAGTTATGATATGGTAAACAAACTTTGTTTTGCAGGTTTTATGTTGCATAAACTAACCATTTTATGTTTTAGTTTGTTTTGTGTGCTTTGTTTGGTGTGTCTATTTTGCAGTTATCTGTTTCTGCTGAATGGTTGCTACTGAATTGTGCCAAATCTGTTTCTGCTTAATGGTTCCTACGGATTAGTGCAAAGTTGGTTCTGCTGATTGTGCTCCATTGATTTCTGCTGAATGGTTGCTCTGGATTACTTCAGTGGAATAGAGTGATCAGAAGTATAGAGTTTTATCAGTGGCATTGAGTTAATTCAGTGGAGTTAAAATAAAGTACTGAGAAAGATAAATGAGACATGAAGAAACAATATCATCACAAATAATAAACAGGGGAACCTCTTTCATTCATTTATCAAAAGTTACATCAAGGATGTAATTAAAAAAAGATTTATTCAGATGCACACCAACTAACTAGCTAATAACCAGACACCTAATACCTAACACCTATCACCCAAAACAATCACCCACTGCAGCTTCTGATTTTACTGGTTCTTATGGCAGTGGTGACACTGAACCTCTATTCCATCTTTCCTTTCCCTTTGCCTTCCACCTCTTTCATTTTTCCCTTCCTCTTGTCCTTGCAATAAGTATCATGCATCCTTGGACAAGGGAGCCCAATCACCACTGACCTTCCCTCTGTGAGTGGTGAATTGACCTTTCTAGCCCTTGTTTGAGAGCAAGAAGAAGCCAATAGAACTGAAGAAGAATGGGGTCGTACTTGTGGTCTCTCTGGAGTACCAGGAGGATGGTAGGTTGGGTTTTCCTCATCTGAGGATGTAAAAAGGAAAGGAGAGACAAGTTCTCTGTCTGATGGGTAGGGGACCAATGGGCGTGAGTCCTCAGAAGGTTCAGGTGATGGGGTTTTGGCTGGATTGGGTGCTTGGTATGCACTAGGATTGATCACTACGAGGTCATTTGTCCTAGGCAGAATAGCAGCAATGGGAGGTGGTTCCAACCTTCCTTCCTCATCCGAAGGAACATCATGTCTCCGCTTTCTTGCTTGTTCCTTGGTACGCCATCCTGGTTGTACACCAGGTGGGAAACATGATAGCCATGATGAGGTGGTTTCTGAATCTGATGATGAATCGGAGGAGACTTCAATAGGGTTCATGATTGCTGCTGATGATAAGAATGTGTATGTAATTTTGGTTAATCAAAGGTTAATGGTGAGTTAAGTGTGATTTGAGGGTTATTTATAGGACTGATTGGGAATTGATTGAGCAGTTAAGGCATTTAATGAGGAGTCGGTTCAATGGGTATTTACTGATGACAGCCTGTACATATTTTTCTACAGTGTACATTCTGCTGAAGCTTTGGTTCTACGGATTGACCATAAGATTCTACGGATTGACTTTTCATTCTGCTGATGGGTTAAATTTTGGGGTTTTATTTTGGGTAAGTAATAAAGATAAATTGGTCAAACGATTCTTTCCAAGATTCGTTGTCAATTAAACCCCATGATTTGGTAACTTCCTTAAAAAAAAAAAAAAAAACCAATCGTGTGAATCCCACACCTAAAATAACTACTTCCCACTCGTTATAACCTCAAACCCATTTCTCAACTTCTCAATTTCATTATTTTTCTCAAATCCACACATGGCCAATCTTGCCTTCAAGAGTGATCACAACCAAATTGCATTTTTGGGCAAAGCAAAGGGAAGAGAACTATTTGATCCAATGGTAGAGTTCTTGAAGCGCTCTAAACTTCACTTTGCTCTTACACACTATCCCACACTTGTGTGTGAATCATTGGTTACACAATTCTGGGAGTCTGCTACGGTAGGAGATGATGACACAAAGATTACGGCTACCATTGATGGGAAAGAGTATGTTGTTACAGAGTCTATGGTCCGCACTAGACTTCAACTGGGTGATGAAGATGGTGACTATCATGAAGACAAGGAAGTGATACTTCTTGGGTTACAGGCTATTGGTTATCGGGGTGATGGAAAGACAGCCTGGTACAAGAAACTACTTTGCCCCAAATGGAAGTTCTTGGTGCATACTTTGTTGAAGTGTGTTAGTAATAAGACTGGAGGATGGGACCAATTCTCCACCCACTCCTGAACCTGCTGATGCCAGTGCATCAGCAGCTAATGTTGCTGGCCCATCCAATGCTGCGAAAGCATCTGCATCAATTGCTGTGGATGACCAGCCTGTGGATTCTCCTAGGCCTATTGCTCCTCATGAGTAATCTGCTGATTCTCTGGAACCAGTCAATCCTCCTGGTGAGGATTCTGCTGACCATAGGAATGAGACTGAGACACCCTTCACTGACCATCTTGACCATAGTGATGAGATCATAGGAACCTATGTTGCTAAGCCTAATGATGAGACACCCATATTCAGAGGACAACATCCCTCTAGCCCACCTAGAGAGTCCTTTGTTGATACCACTACTACTGGTGATGACTTTCATGTTTCTCCTACCAGGTCTAATGAAGCTCCCAATACCACTGGTATACCTGTTGGTACAGCTGAGGACCCTATATCACTTAACAATGTGTATGAGTTGCTTAGCAGGTATGTCAAACAAGTTGGTGATTTGAAGAAGGAACTCACCCAGACCAAAGAAGATCTTGGTGGTCAAATTAATGCATTAACACAAAGAGTTTAGACTTTGGAAGCTCAACTTGAGAATAAGAACAAGAGGAAGTATGTGGTTGATTCAGAGGATGAACTGGATGTCCCTGAAGCAACTGCAACAAAGGATTCTGTTTCTTTTGATCATCTTCATATGTTGGCTAAAGCTACTGAAGTTGAACTCACTCCCTCTCCACAACCTACAGCTGCTAACACTCAAAAGAAAAAGAGTCCAATTATGGTTCATAGAAAGCAGTACTTAAGTAAGAGTGGTGGTGATACTTCTGAACCAGTTCCTGCTTCTGCTGATCCAACATCTACTATTGACATTGCACAATCCATGGATGTTGATCCTTCTGATAATGTTGCTTCTGACCTTGGTCCTACTTCTCAAGTTCCAGATACATCTAATGTTGCTCATTCAGAAGAAGATCCTTCTATCTTTGTTTATGGAAGAATATTTGTAGTTTCTAATGATACTCCTACCACTGATGCTCAAGGTGTGAGTGTTTCTGGAGTTACTGCTGCAGCCAACCCTACAAAGTTGTCTTCTTCTAAACATCCTTCTGCTGATAACATCTTTGATTCTATTGAAGAAGAGCATGATACTCTGGTTGATCAAGATCTTGGTTCAGATCTTATGACTGAACAAGAAATACTTGCACAAGAAAGACTCTTCAAAGAACATGAAGATCTAATGAAGAGTACAGCCTTGGCTCAGCAAGTACAAGCACAGTTTGATGCAGAGGTTGACAGGGCAAAGGCTACGTATGTTTCCACTTCGCCACTTGAAAGACAGAGAGAATTGGATGCTCAAGTTTCAGACTTTGATGAGGCTGATTGGATGCATATTGGAGCTAGGATTGCTTCCAATACTTCACTTGCCAGAGATTTACTAGGAGATGATGTTTCTTCATATGGCATTTTTGCTTTGTTGAAGAAGAGGAAAAAGGAAGCAGATGAGAAGAAAGCCAAAGCAAAGAGGGATAGACCTCCTACACAAGCACAGATGACTAAGAACATGAGGTTGGTTGTTAAGAATATGAGTGGAGCTGTTTTTAATTCAGGATGGTCTAAGGAAAAGGTTTGGAATTTGCCTCACGACAAGATGGTGAGAGCATATAACCTTATTATGTCTCAGAATCAGAAGAACTCTCCAAAGCCAACACTAGAGGAACCACCTTCTAAAAGGTTCAAGTCTGGTCATGGTACATCTTCTGTAAATATTGTTGATTCTTTTAGTTTACCATCTACGGTCACTTCTGCTGATCCACTTCTTCCTGCTGAGACATCTCTTCCAACTGAAAGTGCTTCAATAACTGCTCCAGTTTCCTCAGTTTCTATTCCAACAACTCAGCCTTCCTCTATTCCTATTCCTGCTGGGTCTTCCAAGTCCACAGATAAGGAGAAGGCTCCTATGGTAACTGAAGGCCCTCTTACTAGACAAAGAACAAAGAAGCAGATTGAGGAAGATAGGTTGAGTGTAGAAGCTGTTCAAACGATTATTGCTGATGATGAGGCTGAACTTGCCAGGGCTCATGCAGCCAAAGTTAGCCAAGTTACTCAAGAAGCTGCTGATGCTTCAGACTCTACTTCTGCTGAGGCTTTTACAGATGTTCCTACTGATACTTCTCTACCTGTTCCTGCTAAAGTTAAACCAGAACCTGATACTGCTGATGCTTCTACTGACACACCTTCACCTTCTACTGGCAATAGAAAGAAGAGTGTAGCAAGGAAGAGAGGTTCTAAAGGGTTGGTTAAACCTGTAGCAGATACAGAGTATATTGAAGTTGAGGAAGATGATGGAGAAGATCCTGTGGTCCATGTCCCTTTGGTTAAGCGGGAGATTACACCTCTTCCATTGATACAACAAGATATAAACACTATTCATAGAGAAGATGGGTCAATTAAACATTTTACTTTCTTAGTGAAATTTTAACTTTTGTGGATAGACAAGATCTGGTCAATCTTTATAGTTGGGTTACCTCCTACTATAGCAACAAGAAGCCTGAAGGATGTGGCTTATTTTTGCGTGGGGACTTGACTGTGTTGTTTGATTCCAACCTCACCATTAGTAAAGGATTCAAGGTTTGGATGGGTCAATCCTGGTGGGAGGTTGCTAACTGGAAATTCTATCCTCTTCCTAATGTTCATGTGCTATCAACTGTTGCTGGGAAGGTTCTTTACATGTGTGCTGAGGTTACCTATCCCATTTCTCTTAGAATTCTGAGTCAGATGTTGGAAATGAAGCTGCTTGTTCCTTCTGATGTGTTTGGGAATGACATGACTTATGCTGAGCAGTTAGTCAAAGCCATGAGGAAAGTCTTCTTTTCAAGCATGAAATGAAAGCTAAGCATGGTATCCAACTTGACACTTCTTTGGGATGATTGTTGTATTTTGTGTTATTTCTTTTCTTTATTAGTTAAAAAAAAACTTTATTGTTTAGTTTCCACTCTTTGTTGTATACAGGTACATGTGGTGGTTAATTACCACACTATGGTTCTCAACTCACCATGATGTTGACTATTCCATCAAAGAGTTGACTACTCCAAAGGGTACAACTTTGGTAAAGACACATCAAATCTGTTGATAGCTGTAATGGTTTGCTCAAAATCATAGGGTACTCAACTCACCCATGCTTCATTGCTGAGAATTGAACTGGTCATCAATTCACCATGGATCTTATTCTTTGAAAAATCCAAAGAATTGACTAGCCCATAAGTATATGGCTTGTGGTAAAGGCAGTGGAAATCCATATTTGGTTATCAATTCACCAAGGTAATTTACTTTACCTAAGAATTGACTAGTCCTGAGCAAACGACTACAGGTAAAGACAAGTCAAATCCGTTTATAGCTGATGATTTGCTTAAAATCATATGGTTGTTAATGTACCATGGTTCTGAAACTGCAACATTGGCTACTCCAGTAGTAATGGCTATTGGTAAAGAGTTCTCAAATCCATTAATTTTCAATGATTCACCTCTCACAGGAGTTTACACACCTGGATGTGATGAGAATAGTATGAAACTTATGAATTGTTGCTGCTGAATATTTGTTCTTCATGGAGGTTACTGGTTGCGTTTGACATAGAGTCCTGGTTGCTGCTGGTTACATATTTTTGCTGCACAATAGTCATTGTTAATCCTCTAGAATGCTACAGATCTATCAAGAATCTTGAACTTAACCATGTCAAATTCAAGATTAGGGGACGATTGTTGAGAATTATTGAAGATACTACTGATGGACTTCTACTGAAGTGGTTTCTGCGGATGGTTCCTACTGACACAAGAGTTTCTGCAGACTAGAGTGTTCCTGCGGATAATATGATTCTGCGGATATAGTATTTCGTAGAATGTGATAGAAGATATGTTTAGATTATTTTAGGACAAGATATGTAGAATATCTTTTATTGTCTTAATGTTATTTGTTTCTTATAAGAAGGATTAGGGTTCCTTGTAGTATAAAAGGAACAACCGGTTAGACATTATGCATTGAATATAATTACGTTTAATAAAAAGATCCATAGAGGATCAAGAGTTCTTAGTTATTTGTGTCTTCTTGTATTTAATTCCGCTATAGAATACAAGTTGCAGAGCTTCTCCATTAGTGTCTTTGTGATTACATAAGCATTACTAACGATCCACGTAGGCTCAAAGATCTATCAAGGTCTAAGGTTCAACAGTCACTTAAGCATATAACGATCTATGTGATTAATTTGTATGATAAAACGACTTCTAAATGTTTATCATACCAAGAGTACTTCGACAAATTATAAGTGCACACAAAGTGAACAAATAGTGTGACAAAGTCACGAAAGAAAATTTATGCAACCCATGTTTAAATGATAACATTTTGGAGCAAGTATTATATAGATCATCCTAAGCATGAATCTAATACATGACAGCAAAAGACACAAGCTTTCAAATATATAAATATCATATAAAAGCATCATGTATCAAAATGACATATCATGAGTTAACAAGTGACATGTTAATCATGCAAAACATCATATAAATAAAAAATAAAAATATCATACAAATCATGTTAATATATAGTAACACGAGACATATAAGCATGAAGACATCATAAAGATATAACCAACATTTACACATGAATCAATCAAATAGTTATCATGGTTATGTTAAGATGCCCAATCATATCAAACAAATAACATGTAATCGACACACGTATGTGTAATGCAAAAGATTTTAATCTTTGTGTTTGGAATCTATGGTTGAATGATCTAAAGGGAGACATCTTTTATGTTGAGTTTAAGTATGTGTTATGCAAGTGATTTGATCATCTAAGACCAAGAGATGTGTAGTTTTAACCGTAGATGTGCACAAGGTTTAAACTAGATGATGAGCAAGGTTAGGTTATGGTGTACGCTTGAAAGGAAATAGATACATATAGTGTCTTTCAATAAGTAAGATTATTACGTGGAATAAAGTCATTATGCTTATGAAAACAAGAATGACAAGATGATGAGGAAGCTCTAGTTCATAGAACTTGCAGATGTTTATTTAAGATCATTTACCCGAGGTATAATGAAATTTCTTGTAACACAACCGTTCATGTCGCAAGGAGAGAGTGATGCATAGGATATACAATATCCTTTTAACAGGATGAAAACTTAAGGCATGATTTCTTAGGCATAATGTCTTCCAAAACAACATGTTTTCCTAAATGAAGATATAAAGCCTAAGTGTTTGAATCGGATAGTCCTATCCTAAATATACTTGGTCTCAAGATTATATTCACTAGATGATGACAAGAGGAATTCACTCGAGTTTCTTATGTATACTCCTCAAGAGTTATTGTTGCTCAGGGTGTATGAGGTTGGCTTTGAGATTGCATTTTAACATATGTTGTTAAAATGTTGATTGAAGTTTAATGAAACATATGCAGAAGTTAAAAGTATTACTAATACTTTGATAACTTATGAAAGTGGTACTACTTAACCCTAGTGTAATTGAATGTGCGCTTCATGCTCATTTGATGGTGAAGGTTCTAATCCTATAGGTGGTAAATTATGGTTGAGTTTGTTTAACGAGTGTTTGGACAAAGGGCTTTTGAGCAATGCACTCAATGGATTCAAATGAAGATAAGGATGGTGGATTGGTTTATCTAGGTGGTAGGTCTTCTAGTGTGTCTAAAGAAGGATATGGTGATGTAGAGGTTTGTTATGCTATGGAAGTACTTAAGTTTCATAGATGTTGAAAGCAAAGAAGGATGAATCCTAATTTGTTGTGATCCATTGGTTAGTACAACTAGCGGGTGAAGTGCTTGAAGTTTTGGTCATGTTTGTGAAGCTTATGGGCTGAGATATATCACAAGGTGAATGTGATGAGATGATGGTGAAAGAACAGGTGAACTTAAGTGCTAAATGTTTAAGGATGAAAACCTATTGACATTTATTTTTGTTCCTATTGATTGGGAGAGTATTACGATAAGTGTTCTAGTCGTGATGAGTGTTTTAACAAATATTGTTAAAATACTTGGGTGTTGATTTTTCGGATATGACTTTTTATGACTACGGTAGTAAGTCAAATTTACTTGAATATTTCAAACAAAATACTTAAGTTGTCAATCCTACTTAGTTGAGATTGGATAGCATAAAAAGATAGCAAGACTCGATAATACATCTATAACTTAAGAGTTAGTTATGACTCGATGTAAATCCTTATCGTCTTGAAGGATGACACATTATTTTTATGTTAACCATGTGAGGTAACATATGTAGATACAAGACAATATCTATAGTCATAAGTTGGACTTGTGATTTTGATATTGTATGAGTCCGGATTTGTTAGGAAGTTGTCAAGTCACCAAATAAGTGAAGCTAATGGATGAAGGATGAGTTAAGGATGGAAGAATGTAGTGAGTATGTGTGGTGATCACAAATACTTAGTGGTTCGAGAATTGCAAGGAGCAAGTTTCCGCATTCCTTCCTTTATGGAGAAAGGTATCTTGGATCATTCTTGTGAAATTTTGAAAGTATTATTATAGATGATTTTCCTATAGGTGCAAGTGAGATGTCCTAATCCTAATATGAGTGAACATCAGTGAGAAGAATCCTAGTGATAAAAGTGAGTGATCTTGAGTGAGGGATTTAAATGAAAATATAAAAAGGAAGCTGCAGGACTGGCAGAACCAAAAGACTAAATAGGTGGAACCCTGATTTTGGTTCCTCCTGGTCCGCTCAGAATTGCACTGGCGGAACCCTTAATTTGGTTCCGCCAGATCCGCCAGGCCAAAAATCTGGATAGACCAGGTTTTTCGAGGACATAACGATTTTTGAATTTTCTAAAAACTCCTAAAACATAAACTTAGTACTATATCTGATTGGGAAATGATAAAAATGAATATAGAAACATTCTTAACGATAGACTTTGATCGGTGGCTAGCGAATTTCACTATACTTAGTGAAATTTTCATAAACTTGAAAATTTGACAGCATCCCAAATGTTGTCTACCTGCATATCCGTTAGTACAAGACATTGTTCAAAGATAACTAAAGATCCTAGAAGTAAATATATCCATGAAACACATTGTTTAACTACCAAATTGTTCAAATTTCAAGTTGTGCCAAACACTCCTTAACAATGGACATTTATCGACTCCCGAAACCCGTTCAAATATCCTAATTATACTTGGAACATATGCACCTAATTAGATGTGATAGATTAAAACCAAAAACACATATTCTAAGACATGTTAGCATATAGATCAAGCCAAGGATTATGAGCTTACCATAAATGGAAATTAAGCCAAACATGAAAAATTGATAACAACAAAGTGTTATCGTCCAAACATGTACAGTTAGTTTACATGATCAATCAAAGATGAGTTTCTATCTTATAGCACGACACATTCATTAAACATCATTCTAGAAGCATATATACCAAACACTATTTTACAAGAATACTACATGTTTAAAAATGTAGTGACTCATTTAGACGCTTGACCATATTTCAAGATACTTAATTAGTATTACTTAATTCTCATTCCTAAGTGAATTATGGAAAATAATCACATAACATATGCAAAGAAGAATATCTAAATCAATAAGCAATACAAACACAAATTTTCAACTTAGTACACA
>LBNU01013837.1:32109-42552 GCA_014162995.1 Artemisia annua | reverse complement strand
TGAAGGCTTGGATCGGGTGATGATCCAAGTAAGTCTTGTGTGAAGGCTTGGTTCGGGTGAAGAACCAAGTTCTGTCATTTGTGTGAAGGCTTGGATTGTGTGAAGATCCAAGTTGGACAAGAGTGCTTGTTCGTGTGGCCACGTGGGCCTTGGAGTAGATTGGTTCTAGCTACGATTAGAACTCGACATTCCTCTTAGTGTCGTTAAGCCTTGTGTAAGCATGTGTACGGATTGCTCTGCCTGAAGGAGTGTGTTGATATAGTGATTGATAACTCTCGAGTGTGGTACTCGGGGAGTGGAGTAGGACGAACGAGTGAGCTTCGAGCCGAACCACTATAAATCGATGCGCCTCCTTGGTTGTGTTCTTTCCTTACTCTTTACTTTACTTGTTTATTTATATTTGTTTGTAGCTTAATAGATATCACATAACAAGTAGAATTCAACAAGTTTGCAAAAGAATATTAACCGGACCTAAAAACGGCGAAACGTTTAGCAACTAAAAAGAAACGGTGAAACTATTCAACCCCCCCCCCCTTTCTAGTTTCTACAATTGGTATCAGAGCCAGGTTATCAAGATATTTAGAGTATACTGTACTTTAAAACTTGAATCGATCTATGGAGTATGAAAGATATCTAAAAGGGATCTATTTGAATGAGTCACCATTTTTCGAAAATGAAAACTTTGTCATTTGGAAAAATGAATTTGAAAGTTATTTGAAATCAATAGATGACTCCTCCCAAACTAACCAGTTAACCAGGTGTGGTCAACAAGTCAAATCTGAGATAGGAGTGATCAATTTATGATCTGTTGAAAACACAGTGTACTCACGGGTCGTTAAGTCCCAACGAGGTTGAAATTGTATTTTGGAAACGTTCTGAGAATCAGTGATTTGGGAATACTAACCAGATAATGATTTGGATTAGATTTTACACTAGTGATTGTTTGGAATTAAGATAATGAAACAATATTAACAATTACAAGAAATCAGATAAACCTAAAATGCAGATGCGTGCTAGAAAAGTGGAAATTACACAAAAATAAACTACAGGGGGTGAAATTGACTTTTTTACAAACTTAATATAAAAAGAAAATTTTATAAAAAAGAAAAATATATTTTTTTTGATTATTTTATTATTTAATATTACTTAAAACTATTTAATACTTATAATTATATTTAAATTAAACTAAATATAATATAATAATAAATAAAACTAAGATAATGAAAATTTATTTTTAAAAGTTATAAAATAACTTAAAAATGATATAAAAACTAAAAATATGTATTTTTGTCTTTTTGTGAGTTTAATATTAATTAATTTACTAATTATATAAATTAAACTAATTTAACTAATTTAAATTACAATTTATAATAAAAATGACTTAGAAAATTAGGAAAATTTTATTAAACTAATTAACTAATACAGGAATATTAAAAAATTATAAAAAGTTTATAAAAATATTATTACACTATTTTATTAATTATTTACTTAATTACGAATTAAAAACTATTTAAACTAATTTAATTAAGAAAAATGGAAATTGAACAGTAATAATTATGAAAATATTTTCTAAAAATACTTTATAATTAATAAGACCTAAAAAAAATATAAAAAGATGCTAGTGATTAAAATTAAACAGTAAGTGATTTTCTTTTTGGTTTTTTAATTAAAACTAATTTAACTAATATTAATAATTATAAATACTAAATGAAAAGATAAAATTATGAAATTTTTTATACAAATACTATACTAATGCAGAAACCTAAGCAAATTATAAAAGGTACTAAGTGCTTAATGAAAAAGTTGAAAAATAAGCTAAATAGCTAAAATTTCTTAAATAGAAGCTATCACTATTTTAAAAAGTGATGATTTTTTTATTTTTCTTTTAAAAAACTATTTATACACTGAAAATGAACAACTTTTGTGAAAAATCTATTTCTAAAACTCAAAAATAAGCAATGTGCAGCTTATAAGCTTTGACAGATGGCTTTTCGACTTATGAATGAGATTTTGAGAATGAAAAAGCTATGCAATGCACACAAGCCACAAAATAAGCTGTAAACAACTTATGGGAACTGGAATGAAGTTAAATCAAGTGAACCAAACTAAATAATCAAAAAAGATCAAATAAGCAATTCCAAAATGCACTCAGACCAAACAGGCCTGCAGGAATCTTTAAGCCCAAATCCAGCTTATCAAATAAGCTAGGAAGGACAAATAGAGACTGGAACTTTAAAGTTTGGTGGGTGGGCTTTCCAAAAAGCCAAAGCTCACCATATTTGACCCACAAACAAGCTCTGTGTGAGCTTGTGAAATGGCTCACATACATTGATTAATCAGTGTATTGGGGGAAAATGGGACAAGTAACAAACAGCTTGCAGGCTTATCAAATAAGCTTGGAAGCCTGAATTGAATCTTGAACCAACTAGCCTAGTGTATGAGCTTATCAAAAAGCCCAAGAACCCTCAGTGGGACCCATTGATAAGCTCTACAAGAGCTTATCAAAGTGCTTGATCACACTGCTCACTCAAAGTAACTGAGTGATTGATGGCTAATTGGAGACCAAGAAAAAGCACACAAATAAGCACAAGAGTGAGATGTGAGCATATGCATAAAGAACTGGTCAGGTGGGCTATCTAACAAACCAAAAAGCTTAAGCTATGATCAACTATTGAGCAAAATACAAGCTTGTGAAAAGGCTTATGAACCACACTCACCCTGGTACAGGGGAGCTGTTTTGCAAACATGCCAAAATAAGACACCCAATAAGCAGTAAATAAAAATAAAAAAAATAAGACAAAATATGGAAAATAAAGCTGAGCTTCCACACTTTATAATCCCAGAAGCTCAAAAGCTAGGGATTAACACAGAGATCATGAAAAGTTTCTCAAGATTTGGAAAAATTGAAGAACTTGCAATTTTGACTTTATGATCAAGAACACTAAGTTGACTTTCTTGGATTTCTACTGAGTCCTATTGACTTATTATGTAGTTATAAGCTAATATTAGACTATTTTAAGCTAAGGTAACAACTAATGAACTGTTATTGAAGATTATGATACATGAAAATCCAACAGTGACTAAATCAAAAAGGATTAAAGAGATATTTGACTTTTTTGCAAATGACCTATGGTTTTTCTCACTGAAATGTTACAAATAGACTAAAAGTGACAGGTAACAACCAAAGGTATCAACACAAACACTCTGGAATCCATGTATCTCAGTAAATCCAAACACCCCTTAAGAAAACAGTTTTGAAGATTTTCAAAGCTTTAGATTGATTCATGCCATAAATCTGATTCCCAAGGATATGTTATGATGAAATGAACTTGTTAAAGCCTAAATACACATACAACAGCAACATAAACTCATGAATCACTATAGTGCTAGAAATGGCAGTGAAATTAAGAAACTGAGCAACTATGAAAACCAATGAACAAGAGCTATCCACAATACAATATTTAAGAAAAACTATGCCAAATAAGCTTACAAACAACAAATAAGCAAAGTTTAAGCAATGCTACAGTAAATCTAAAAAATAAATGAGAAATGCTTACAAATGGCCTGTGTGATTCATGTCCAAGAACTAAGTACTAAAAACCTTTCCTAAAGTCTCCCCTGAGACACTAACCCATGGCCATCCAAGTTACACCATGCTCCATTGCTTCAATCTTTTCTTCTTCTGATTTTTGAATTTCTCACTATTTTTGATTATTTTTGAGGATTTTTGATTTCTTAATTAGAACAAGTTTGAAAGTTTACTAGGCTTACCAAAAGCATTTAAGAAACTAAAATTCAACTTATGAGACAGATTTAACAACTTTTAACACCATTTAAGCAAGTCTATGAAATTTAATGAAAAAGTGCAAATTGAGCTTTGACAAAGATTTCTTGAAATTAGGATTTAAACAAGGATTCTATTACAACAGAGATAATGAAATTACACTTTGAAGCTAAATTAGATAACTAAAAATGAGAAATTACATTAAGCGACACAACTACAATAAGCTACAACTACTACTTTTCTTCATTCTGTTTCTTTTTCTTCTTATAGGAGACTTCTAGGGTTTAGTGGGGCCCTCTGAGTGTTTCCCATCAACAATCTCAGCCATTGGATGGCTAAATTTGATCCTAGCCTTTAAAATGAGTTTTGGCACCAAAAGTGTAAATTGCAATTGGGTCTGTTAGGGTGAAGGCTAGGGGTTATAGGTGTTATAGGGGTGGTGGAGGTGATGGTTTGGGCGGTGGAGGTGATAGTTGAGTAAGTGGGAGAGGTGGGAGTGACAGGGTTGCAGGTACAAGTGGTGTGGGGGGTGAGAGGGAAGGGTGGAGGTCAAACGGGGTTTGACCCTGGTTTGTTATTAAAAAGGTTGTGGGCTGGTGATATGTTTGGGCTTGGTGGACTGCTTGGGCCAAAAAGGGTAAAGGTGGGATGTGTTTGTTGTTAGGTTGAATTTGGTTTTGGGTTTAGTAATGAAAAGTGGTCCGTTTGGTTATAATTTATCATAAGGACCAAAAGTGAACTTTGCTGAATTTTGGGGGACCTGATGTGAAAACTTTCCAAACTTATCAAAAGGGGTGAAATTGCCAAGTGTGAATAGTATAAGGACCACATTTGATAATTTCCCATTTTTGAAATCCAGGGACCTTTTCTGCCAAATCTTCAAAGTTGAGGGACCAAACTTGCAATTTCTCTAAACTTTTCACCCAAGGACTATTTTTGCCAAAGTTCACTAACACAAGGACCATAATTGATAATTTCTAAAAATTTTAATCCCAGGGACTATTTTTGACAACTTTGCAAAGTTCAGGGACTAGATTTGTAAACTTTTGAAATTTTTCACCAAAGGACTAATTATGACAACTTGTGATTTTCAAAGGACTTTGGTTGACTTTTCTTCCAAAATAAATGCTCAGGGACTAGATTTGACAAGTTTTGAAAGTTGAGGGACTGAAACTGCCAATTATGCAAACTTTGTTCGTTTTTCATTTGTTTTCAAACATTTTGCATCTAAAACATATAAAACACAACCCTGGGATATTTTCAATATTTTGATGCATATTTGGGTGTTTTTGGATGTTTTAGCAGTTCAGATACGACAAAAATGATGAGTATTTACACACTCATCAATAGATCATGATCTTTGGCATGTCATTTCATTTGATGATTTTTTAACCAATGTGAATGGATTTCGAAAATCAAAATTTCATAAGAAACTTTTGCAAAACGTTGAAGCAAAAATATCGGTTTATAAAGCTTTGCCAAAAATTGATTTTGATAAAACAATTTTATGTCAAGTGGCTAATGATATGTGGTAAAATATTTTAGACTCTCATCAAGGGAATGTTCAAGTCAAAGATGATGTAAATATGTTGCTAGAAAGATACTTAGTTTAGGTAGATTCATGTACTACTAGTTTGAATGTTTTTGTTGTAGGTAGTGATGCCTACAAGAATCACATAAACAATCTAGTTGGTGTACCAATCTACAAGTCTTGAAGTGATGAACGATGTAGTTGACAAAGTGCGCGTTATGTTAGCTAGAGGTCAAGAGAATGTGCACTTTGAATGAGTAACAAATCAATAGGATAACTAGCGGACAAGACAATATGCGACTTGAATGTGAGCTTAATCAAGAGGGTGATTCGCCAAGTGAATACCATCAAGTCTTGCATCACATACAACACATGTTATGGTAATGTGTTATTAAGGATTGCTAGAGGCCAAGGTAAGTTCTCTTACAACCTTGAATATTATGCTTGCTATTTGAATGTTTGCTATATGCTTACGTGACTATGTGATTAATTGTTACTCGCTTGCATTCTAGATAATATTTGTATGCTTATATGCGCTATATGCTTTGTGAGTATTAGACGCTATGTCTAAATGCTTATCCCTCTTTGGATTCAAGCAAATTATTTGGAAAAATAATGGTCTTAGTACAACCATTATTTATAACGAATTCACGTCAATCAATCAATATAGACGATGCACACTCTATTCAATCTTCATCTTTTCTCTAGTTCTCGTCTATGATTTCTGTTTAAGTATTACATGAATGACTTCTAGCTTCCTCAACTCAAGTCCTGTTCATGAACCTCATCACACTCACTACTCTTCCACGTCTTCCGTCTCGACCCTTTTCCATACCCATTCCTTAGCCTACTCGTGCGTATTGAGTCTACTTCGTGTCCTAATAAAATTACAAGTGTCCTATGTTAAGACGGTCCCTAACCAAAAACCTTTCTTTAGAACCAAAACATCAAAAACTATCAAAAACACGTCAACCTTCTGCCGGCGGTCCCTCATCGATAAGGGACCGTCTGGGCTTTTTCATCATACACACGGTTCTCTCTTTTGTTCACAGCCAAGCAAATTTTATTTCCATTCTTATCATTAAAGGCAACAAAGAACACCTCCAAAATTACCATAAAAGTTCAAAGTTTCAAGCCCAAGTTTACTAATCACTCTTGTACACTAATTGTAAGTTACCTTTGTCTAATCTTTCTTTATTTCATAATTAGAGATCATGCCATTAGATTTGGGGGTTATCAATTTTGTTTACCTAATCATTATCCAATCCCAACAATAGATTACTAATGATGAACTTTTTAATGCATACATTAGTAAATAGAATATAATTTCAAAAATACATTAAAAACATGATAATCCCCATATAGGAAAATGATTTTGAAACAACCTCTTAATCCCACATTGTTAATACATACTCTACTAGTGAAGTCAAGTACTAATTCCAATTAATTAAAGTTTGTTTTAAAACATGTCAAAAACTAAATCAATATAAAATTTTAGCTAATTATGTAATTATTGTTGATAGGTGAAACATGCCTAAACCCATCGGCCTTGACTACCAAAACACAAGTCAATACATTCCTAAACTTTCAGATTATTATCCAGCACCCATCAAAGAAGCTTTTAAAAACGTGGAAACTAGATATTTCTATGAGGGTCGTCGGGTCTATGCAGATTATACCGACATGCACTACTTAAACTCTATGTTCGAACTTGTCAACCTTGACTGCATCTATAGAATCGATGAGCAAATCATTCCACAATTTGTTCTTGAGTTTTATAGTCTTCTCAACCTAGCTACTGATCTTGAAGGTGAAATTTATGTTAACTTCACCATTCGAAATCAAACAATTTCATATTCTCTTCCTGCATTCGGTCAAGCCCTTGGCGTTCCCACTGAAGGACAATGCACATTCACTCATGAATAGAGCCTTGATGCTCTTGCTAGGAGCTCTCCTTCTTATGGAAAATAATCCATCATTCCTCCATCTCCCGAAGAGATAAGAGCCACAGTTCAAAATGATAGAGATGAACCTGAATATCAACTGTACCGAAGGGCTCTTGTTCCCGTCAGTGAGAATCAAATCCTGACGAAGGAAATTGTTGATCACATGAAAACCATGACTGAAATCATTCGCGAGAATGTTTTCTGTCTTGGAGGAAATCGTGATCACGTCCCTGCTTGTCTCAGTCACATACTCTATTGTGTCGCCCATACTGTCCCCTATAATCTTGCATATTACATGGCCAAGAAAATGGAATTTGTCCGTAGCAAACCCCCTATGATCTTGCCATACAGCATGCTTTTAACCTGCCGTTTTCGTCATGTCATGCATCATTACCCTCTCCTTAACAATGTTGAGTATTCTGTGGTCAACCCTGTCATGTTTCCTTTAACCCAAAATCTAGAACGTAGGACTAGGTCTGATTATGGGTCAAGAAGGTCGGTAGGACCAGAACTTAGGACTAGGTCAAACTATGGGTCAAGAAGGTCAGTAGGTTCAAGTTTCTTCGCTCATAGATCATCATTTAATCCCAACGATGACGATGATGTGTCTCATGATGAAGGAACCTCATGTGTTAGTACCCCATCTACGGTCACCTATGTCAACTCCCTACCATTCGGGTACCCCCAAGTCTTTCAGGATCTTCCTCCTGAGGATCGGAACCCTGACAATTTTTCAGCTAGCCTAAACCAAATCATGAATATGCAACATCAATCAAGGGATGAGAGTCGAGGTGCATGGAAGTCAAATGGAAAGGGAATTCGCAAAATATTGGGAAAGAAAAAGTGAATGCTTATCATCTTATATTGTATCATTTCTTTATGGAACACGTTTTAATCTTTCTAGACACTATGTTTGATGTATAATTGGATAATTGCTACTATGTCCGTTAACTCTTTGTTGATGGTATTAGGTGATCTTTTCATGGTTGTATCATCTAACTATATCCATCATTAGTTGTTAGTCTGTATAATTATAAAATTGATCTATCGAATGAATGTATGACTGTTATAATTATTGGATTAATGTTATTGCATGCTTACTCGTTAAACTAGCACTTAAAATAGGTTTATAAAGTTTTATGCTGCTATGTATTACACCTGAACAGCCTGCAGGTGCAGGTTTGTTGAAATAGAAAACTGGGTTGAAACCTGAGACTCTACTGCCGGCGGTCCCTTATCAAAGTGGCGGTCCCTTAACGATAACGGACCGTCCAGCATTTAAGGGACCGTCAGCCCTGTGTCACGGGTTCCTGCACTGTTTCTCATTTCTTGCAAACCTGGTGCTCTATTGCGTGAATTTCACCACCATTTCTTATATTAGCAAAATATTTGTATGTGCTTACAATTTCCTAATGCATGCTTTACCCATTCCATAATCCCTCTTGATTATTTAAAAATCCATGCTTCATGATAATCTTCATCACCCACTTCATCCCCCATATCCTCATGTTTTATAATGGGGTCTCCTTCAACCTCCTTGTCCCTATCAAACAAAAGGCCTAAAATCAACCTTACACCACCACAAACAAACTTCATTGATCTCACTCAAAATGACTCATCCTCTCAAACACCAAATGCACCTCTCAAAACTCCCTCCATCAAAGGTACTTCATCATCCTCATCAAGACCTAATTCATCACCATTCACATCATTCATCAAAAACTCATCACTCTTGCTCACTCACTCTAGTTCGGGCGCTTGCACACCATTTGTGAGTAACTCATCCTCTTCCATCAACACATCAAACTCTTCAAGTCCACAAATTGTCTCATCATCCCAACTACCAAATTTTCTTGAAAACCTTTCACCCTATCTTGGAAACATGTCTCATCCTCCAAGGATCTCACATCCACCTCCACCTAATACATCTCTAACTCTTTCACCAAATGTTCCTTTGGAAAACACTTCATCCACTCCACCACAATCCCCAAACATAGAACCTTCTCTTCATTACAACTTTGTGAACAACCACACCATTGGATGTGCATGTTGTTATCATAACTTCCATCTCATCTCTTCTCTTAGAGATGAACTTCACTACATGTTTGGATATCTTGAGTACCTCCTCTCTCAACAAAATACTCAACTAACTCCTCTTGCCTCAATGCCACCCTCGGCTCCATCACCACCTCAATCACCATCATCCAACTAGTCATCCCTACATGTTTAGTTGAATAATTCAAGAGGATTAAGTCTTGGATCAAGCATGTTCTAGGAAAATAGGACTCCTAGTTAGTTTTATGAGATGTATTAGGACTATGTGCTAATTATGAGTGTCATTGTATGATTTTTTTTGTATGGAATGAATGAATGATTATGCTTTGAGTTATGTTAACATGTTGTGATATTTGTCATAGTTGACTTGAAAATGGATTAAAATTATTCAACCTTAAAAATGGATAGTTACTAAAATCACAACACATCTGCCAACCAGGACGCCTACCGCCGGCGGTTCTTTATTGGATTGGCGGTCCTCTATCACTAAGGGACCGTCCGCCCATTTACGGGACCATCCCCAGTAGAAGCAAATATTCAGATTTTTGTTTTTGATTCTCTATCTGATTCATGCTTTATATAATTAATTTCACATTTATATTCATATTATCTCTCCATACTTTTCTATATATAT
Source organism: Artemisia annua (assembly GCA_014162995.1). NCBI lineage: Eukaryota > Viridiplantae > Streptophyta > Magnoliopsida > Asterales > Asteraceae > Artemisia > Artemisia annua. Next base: position 32,602 of record LBNU01013837.1, on the reverse strand, counting down.
ATGCATGTGCTTTGTTTCTAACTTGTTTTTGTAGCACATCACCATAGCTCGATTCCCCAATGCCCTCGTTTAGGGGGAGCTTTGTAACACCCCCAAAAATTTGTTTACACAGCGGTAGACTTAATTGGGTGTTACGTAGAGGATCACAGTCATAATTATAGAAAACGACTCAAAGAGACGTTTTGAAGTTCATTTATTGAATTCAAATGCAAGGATGTTCAATGTATATTACATCACATTATTTAATTGAAAATGACTGTTTGTGAATATTACACCACTGACACGAGGTCAAATGCCCACTCCATGCCTTCTAAGCTTGCTTCAATTACCTGAAATACATGCTAAAAAGTCAACAAAATTGTTGAGTGAATCTATAGCGTTTGTAATTAAAATCAGATGAACACAATCAAGTATTTCACAGGTGTAAAGTAGTTTGTTCCGTATGCTTATTGCCATAAGTCTCATGAACACAACGTTAACAAGTATGTGAGCC
>LBNU01013837.1:1236-32024 GCA_014162995.1 Artemisia annua | reverse complement strand
ACATATATATATATATATATATATATATATATATATATATATATATATATATATATATATATATATATATATATATATATATATATATATATATATGTATGTGCTTTGTTTCTAACTTGTTTTTGTAGCACATCACCATAGCTCAATTACCCGGTGCCCTCATTTAAGGGGAGCACATTGCTAGGGGGAGCTTGTATTCCGTTGATCTCTTCGACGATGCCCTATTCAGGATGATAGTATTCCGTCAACAACGACAATGTCCTTTCAAGGATGCTTGTGTTTACTCTCCTCAACATCAACGACGCCTTTTTGATTCTACAAAAAGGGGGAGAAGTAACGGGAAAACTCATTAAAAATTTATCAACGCATAATTTTACCTAAAATGAGTTTATATTTTGTAATCATAAAAAAGGGGGAGATTGTTAATACAAATAATGTCAAAAATGTTATTCGCATTATTCGGTCTTCTTGTGTTTTGATAATCACAAAATATAAAGACATGTTACGTAAAGTTACGGTTAATAAGTTTTTATCAAGGAAACTCGTTTCTTCTACGTAGCTACTACAACGCCACTTCAGGTATTAACAAACTTTATACCGTCATTAGTAAAGTGATCAAAAAATTTTATTTTCTCCTAAACTTACATTTTTAAGTTTGACAAAACATTTTCTCAAAAGTATTTTTGTGTTTTTAAAGAAATGTTTTATTAAGAAAATATATTCAAAATTCAAATTTGTAACAGCTATATTTCCTCCCAAAACAGTTGAGTTTTCACCAGATAAGTTTTCACCACGTCAGGACAAAAATGGGAGCGTTTGTCGGGACGGTCCCTTAAAGTGGCCGGCGGTCCCTTAGCGATAAAGGACCGTCGCCTATTTAAGGGACCGCCCAGTGATAATGTCAAATATACCCATGATTTAAGTGTTAATTTCCCCTTTATTGCTCATCTTTTCCATTCATATGAAGGATATATACTCTTATTTGTTTATATTTTGGTTTCAGGGTAAAGATGAGTAAAAGAACGAACAAACGCGGAAATGGAAGGACCTAAGAGTAAATACATGGAAAATGTGGATTCTGCACTAATTACGGCGTAAAGGTTCATCCACCTACGAGGTAGCAAGGTTTTATGAAGACTACGGCGTAGCTCACTTAATGACTACGGTGTAGAAATCTACTAAAGGGCACTACGGAGTAGCAACTCTCCACCTACGGCGTAGACCCTAATTTGAGGCAGTAAAGAACTATCGAGACCAAAGAAGAAGTTACAGCGTAGTTACCCTAGCAACTACGCCGTAGAAGCATCCAATGAAGAAACTACGCCCGTAGCACTTGATCAAGCTACGGCGTAGTCAAAATTTTTACAAAGGCTACGGCGTAGCAACTCAATCAGCTACGCCGTAGCAAAGTCGGGACTATAAATACCAGCCTTAATTCCGAGTTTATTCATTCACTTTTCACCACACAGAAGTTGGGAGAAACTCATGGAGCAGGAGGAACGAAGTTCTAGCCACATAGAAGTCATTTCCAAGGGAGGATTCACACACCAATCATAAGTTTATCAAATCCTTTGTCTTGTATTCGATCCATGTTTACATTTGTATTAATCTAATATTGTTTTACTGCAATTATGAATATGAGTGGCTAAACACCTCTTGGTGTTAGCCTAGTTATGAAATTGTTATTGTTATGATTTAGTTTTCTACGCATCTATTGTCTATTGTTTGTATACTTTCATGGCGAGTCTTGGGACACTCTAATTCCGGTAGTGTTGAGCGTTGGTAGTTCCTTGGAGGCTTGGGGAATTAACCCTAGGAACCAAGCCGATAGGGATGTGACTTGGTGATAGCAATATCACCATAAATGTACGAATTAACCCTAAGACCACCTACCAATGCGATATGCTTAAAGGAGTTAGAGGGGGTGTTAGATCTGACCATGCCGCATCTCGCTAGACTTGTCCATGTTAGTAGAGGTACTTAATGACTCTTACATCTTCGTAGGTTCATGCCGCCCGATGAACCCTTGGCTTTACAATAGTCAAGGATAGGACAAGGTGTAAGATAGATTTAGGTGATTTAACCCTCTGATCCTGAATGAATGTAACCCCCAGACGATATGATAGGATATACTATAGAAAACTAATCATAATGATAACAAGAATAGTAATTAGGTTAGCACTATCTCTCTTTACTAATCTTCTTCCATTTTATTTACTTGCATTGTTATTTACATTTCTAGTTAATTAATCTTTCAAATCATAAAACCCCTTTTACACGTGACACTAAACTAAGATAGACTCCAAACACATAGCTCTTGGGACGACCTCGGCTTTACCAACTAGCTATACCTCACACGACCGGGTACACTGCCCGTTAGTGCATTAGGCAAACCTGCATCAAGTTTTTGGCACCGCTGCCGGGGAGCTATTAGGAATTTATTTAAGTTTTTAATTTTAATTTTAGTTTTATTTTTGTTTTCAATACTCACGATCATTTTCAAGTTTCAGGTACCATGACAGAAATTGACATTGACAACCTCACGCTTGAAGAGTATTTGGCTCTTACACGAGAAGAGCAAGGGCCTGGTTTGGTTAGGCCGTCTATTGGGGATGACGTTCAGTTCGAAATAAAGAATCAATTCGTAAGGGAACTGCTAAAGACCCATTTTCAGAAAACAAGACGGAAGATGCTCACGAACACATTGACAATGTTCTTTACATTGTTAGTTTGTTCAACATTCCGGGAGTATCTCATGATGCGATAATGCTCAGAGTATTCCCGATGACATTAACCGGAGCAGCCAAGAGATGGATTGATAGGTTACCAGCAGGGACGGTGAACACTTGGACTCTCCTGAAAAAGCACTTCATCCAAAGATATTGCCCTCCTTCAAGAACGGCAAAGCAGCTTGAAGATATTCACAACTTCAAGCAAGATAGGGATGAAACATTGTACCAAGCTTGGGATAGGTAGAATGATCTTTTGTACAAGTGTACTACTCATGATCTCAACAAGCAACAAATGGTTAACATTTTCTACAAAGGGATCAACATCTCCACCCGCCAAATGTTAGATTCTCAGGGACCAATCCCTGGAATGACCCCTGCTCAAGTCTTAAAGGCTATTGAAGATATGGCGGACCACTCTCAAAAGTGGCACGAAGGTGGAAGTAGTAGAAGCATTGCTGGAAACTCGAATGGAATTACCCTCATCACCAACAAACTCGAAATCTTGGGGCGTGACATGAAGAAGCTCAAGGAGAATATTCACGCTATTCAAGTTGGGTGCGAGATTTGTGAAGGACCACATTTGTCTAAAGATTGCCTTTTGAACGAGGGCGATGGGAAAACAGAAGAGCTGAAATATGGGGAAGGTATACCATTCCAAGGTAACGGTTATCGTACAGGGCCATTTGGATACAATCGGCCACCTTATGGAGAAAGAAGATCGAGCCTCGAGGATACAATAAATAAATATCTAGAAGAATCAAGAAAGAAGAAGCAGGAGCAAGATCAATGGTTGAAGAATTTCCAAGAGGCCACTAACAAGAGCCTTATGAGCCATGATGAAGTCATCAAAAACCTTGGAACTAAGATAGAACTCTTGTCAAATGATTCCAAGAGACAGAATGAACAAGCCAAGGTCTGCATGATTGATGCATCTCCCAATATGGTACCAGTAGAACAAGCAAGGAGATTACGCCATTATGAGGAAACAATTTTCATGAAGGAAGATGCCACCCACAACGAAGAACTAAAATTTGTGAAGACTCATCCAACCAATAAACAAGGAAATAGCCAACCAAGATGTCCAATTACACTTGAAAAGAAATACCATTGGTGTGTTGCCATTCCGGTAGATAATCGGAAATCCTACGACCTATTGCCATCATGTGACCCCAGTAAGGAGCTGTGCGACGGGGGAGGTGATGAAGAAAGACTACGAGGTAATAAGCATTTATGGAGTTCAACTCTCGATCAATTTAGAAAAAATTTAAAATGCAGAGGAACGATATCCTTCGACCAATGGGTATTAATCGTCTATGGAAGAGTTGATAGGGAGAGGAAAATGGAAATTTGGGAAGAAATTAATCAAGTTCACAATGACGACCATTTCCCGAACAATGAAGTAAAAGATGATAAAGCTATAACTAGTAATGACGACGGTGGCAAGAGGCATTGGTGCGAAAAGATTAGGATACACCATGATGACGACATATCATTTTGGGCATCATGTAACCCATACGAGGACGAATGCGATGGCGGATGTGCTAAGGAACGAATTGGGAATGTATCTCACTATTGGACATCCACAAATGATAGTGAGAGGTGTGAACTACCCTGGGTTAAAGGAGTCACTTTTAATGATTGGGTGATGATTAAATATGGTAGAACTGACTCCTCAACAAAAGAAAGGATTTGGAAGGAGCATTCAAAGAGTATGGATGAAAAGGAGGACGAGGAGCCTGACACGGACGATAGTGAAGACTGTGAGATGAGGTCGGATGAGGATAGAGATAGGAAAATTCTCAACTCAATTGAAGAAAGGCTCGATGAAAATTGGTACAAGGACACGAAGTCCGATGATGATGACCTTGAAGGAATAGTGGACTACCTTGAGTTACAAGGATATGATGGGTTTACTAACGCAGACGATGAAGCTTACGAGCAACGGAGATGCAAATTGCTCGGTATACCCTACAAGAAACCTCCACCTATCATTACTGCAAAATTTGAGGTGGTTAGATATGCAATTGGGCCGGACGAAAACTTCACCAAGATTGAAAGTCAAGGTAAAGAAGAACTGTTACGCACCTCTACAAATGTCACTTGGATAAGGCAGCACCTAATGAAAGAGATGGACGAGCGCGGGCAAGTCCGTCATCAACCCACTTGAAAGGGGTGGCAGTGAGTCTAACTTAAAGACTCGATAACAAACAAAAGTGCTCTTTCGGGAGATAACCCAAATTATCTTTTTCTTTTTCCTTTTATTTTTCTTTATTTTGTTGGTTTGATATGTCTTGTATTAATAATTTGCAGGTACTAGAGGAAGCTTTGCATTGGGGAGCTAATTTTTGGACGTTCACACCAAGAAAAATCCCCCAGGACTTAGCTATGGCGTAGCTCCCACCATGACTACGCCGTAGCAACCCCCAAGTGTCATTCTGGAGATTTTCAGCAACTACGGCGTAGCAACCCATTTTAGCTACGCCGTAGCTAGCTTCTGAACCTTAAAAAGCTTATTATTTTTAAAAAACATTATTTAAACTTGTATTAGTTTCTAAATGAACTTTGTGGGTGTGTTCCCTGTAAACCCTCACGAGACTTCACTCGTCCACTTGGGATACCAAGTGGTTTAAAAGGCTTGTTGCATACGCTAAATGCAACCGTGATTCCTACGAAAGTGAGTTAGGTTTTTATTTTTCTTTTTATTTTTTAGGTTTTATGCTTTTGGTAGTTGTGTGCTTTCAGGGAATTGAAGTTTGCTCATTAGGTGAAGTGAAGGCACGTTTTTCAACATGATCCTTCTATCATTTTCAAGAGCAAATTTCAGGGAAGTTCTAGTTCTAATTCTACTTTTCCTCTTTAAATTCATTTTATGTACAAATGGGACTTTGTACAACTCAAGTGGGGGGACGGGAGTAGAATTATTTACTTGAACTTTATGTTGCCCCATTTTTCTAGTTTATTTTGAAAAACTATCCCACTTTAAAACTTTTGACATGTTTTTCCGAAACTAACTAGAATAGACCTTAGCCGAGCACATTAACCTTTAATACCATGGTGAGGTTTAGCCTATTTCAGTTTCCCATGTTTTACCCCAAATCCACCTAAAATATGAGTGTGCCGGTAGTTTGTAAACTTTAGAACTTGGCTTTTACATCATTTTGAAACCATAGACAAGTAGTGTATTCAGATTTCTTGATACATTTGGAAGAAACTTTTTAAGAAGGCAATATTTTAGGATTATCACCCAAATAACCTTTATGTGTGTGTTTATCGATTAGTCACATTGACTATTCGACCCCCGTGTTAAACCCTTTGTTGCACTCACCTTTAGTGCAAGATACCCCTAGATACACCCTTTTGAGCCTATCCTTTCTTTTCTTACCCATGTTATTGTTTCGATACACCTATACACCTTAGCGTACCGTGTAGTCTTGGTTTATGGTTGGGAAGTTGCCACTTGTTCTAGTTTGAGGTTCAAGTCAAGAGATTCAAGAATCACACCTACGTTGAAGACAAATCTTTGAAGATCATGAGAAAACCCACTATTGTACATGTATAGTTCATCCCAAGTGGGGGGATATATTTATTTCTTGTATTAGTTATGAAAAAAATAAAAAAAAATGTGAATTTCCGTATGTAGATATGTTATCTTTGGTGCAACCTTGTATAGCACCATAATATGAGCTTTGAAGGAATTAGTATCGAAGAGGCCACTTCGGTCATATTTGAAGAATGAAGTTGTTGGTTCTTGATCACCAACATGAAGACCAAGTGAGGTGCCCATCATGACGTCCGCTAATGGCACACACTTGTTACATGATCCAATTCTTGCATTTTGAAGCTTGGACTTTGGATGAACGGCAAGTGGTAGCAACTCGGTTATAGGCTAAGACTATTTGCTTTCTTTTTCCTTTTACACCATTATTGTGCATCCCATGTCTTATCGTAACCTTTAGTTGTTAATCATGCTTAGGTGAAGGATTTGAGCAGTCATTGTTGTCTTTCCCGGCGTTCCGGTCATGTACCATTGCCTTTGTCTCCTTTGCCGTGGTATGTTAGTAACAACACTACACCCACAAGCCTTATATGTGTCCACCCAATATTGCCTTTAAAAAATTTGTTTCGACCTTAGCTCTAGTGGTAAAGATTTGTGTAACTGCCAAGCCTATGATAGAATACATTCTATGACTGTGCGTTGAGTGATCACCCCAAAATTAACACTTAGATTAGGAGAAAGAGATTAGTGTTTGTTCCAGTTTTGTGAGGTGTTCAGCTTTGATATATTCTAGCATAGGAAGTTTTTAGACTCATATTTTCCATTTTCTTGGGAAATATCTTTTTAAAAATTATTCTAATAAGGTCTACTTGAGGGAAAGTAGAGTTCAAGTGGGGAGATATTTGATAACGTCAAATTTACCCATGATTTAAGTGTTAATTTCCCCCTTTATTGCTCATTTTTTCCATTCATATGAAGGATATATACTCTTATTTGTTTATATTTTGGTTTCAGGGTAAAGATGAGTAAAAGAACGAACAAACGCGGAAATGGAAGGACTTAAGAGTAAAGACATGGAAAATGTGGATTCTGCACTAACTACGGCGTAAAGGTTCATCCACCTACGCGGTAGCAAGGTTTTATGAAGACTACGGCGTAGCTCACTTAATGACTACGGCGTAGAAATCTACTAAAGGGCACTACGGAGTAGTAACTCTCCACCTACGATGTAGACCCTAATTTGAGGCAGTAAAGAACTATCGAGGCCAAAGAAGAAGTTACGACGTAGTTACCCTAGCAACTACGCCGTAGAAGCATCCAATGAAGAAACTACGCCCATAGCACTTGATCAAGCCATGGCGTAGTCAAGATTTACAAAGGCTACGGCGTAGCAACTCAATCAGCTACGCCGTAGCAAAGTCGGGCCTATAAATACCAGCCCTAATTCTGAGTTTATTCATTCACTTTTCACCACACAGAAGTTGGGAGAAACTCAGGGAGCAGGAGGAACGAAGTTCTAGCCACATAGAAGTCATTTCCAAGGGAGGATTCACACACCAATCATAAGTTTATCAATTCCTTTGCCTTATATTCGATCCATGTTTACATTTGTATTAATCCAATATTGTTTTACTGCAATTATAAATATGAGTGGCTAAACACCTCTTGGTGTTAGCCTAGTTATGAAATTGTTATTGTTATGATTTAGTTTTCTACGCATCTATTGTCTATTATTTGTATACTTTCATGGCGAGTCTTGGGACACTCTAGTTCCGGTAGTGTTGAGCGTTGGTAGTTCCTTGGAGGCTTCGGGAATTAACCCTAGGAACCAAGCCGATAGGGATGTGACTTGGTGATAGCAATATCTCCATACATGTGCAAATTAACCCTAGGACCACCTACCAATGCGATACGCTTAAAGGAGTTAGAGGGGGTGTAAGATCTGACCATGCCGCATCTCGCTAGACTTGTCCATGTTAGTAGAGGTACTTAATGACTCTTACATCTTCGTAGGTTCACGCCGCCCGATGAACCCTCGGCTTTACAATAGTCGGGGATAGGACAAGGTGTAAGATAGATTTAGGTGATTTAACCCTCTGATCCTGAATGAATGTAACCCCCAGAGGATATGATAGGATGCACTATAGAAAACTAATCATAATAATAACAAGAGTAGTAATTAGGTTAGCACTATCTCTTTTTACTGATCTTCTTCCATTTTATTTACTTGCATTGTTATTTACATTTCTAGTTAATTAATCTTTCAAATCATAAAACCCCTTTTACACGTGACACTAAACTTAGATAGACTCCAAACACATAGCTCTTGGGACGACCTCGACTTTACCAACTAGCTATACCTCACACGACCGAGTACACTGCCCGTTAGTGCATTAGGTAGACCTTAGGTAAACGAGACACTTATAAATATTAAAACCTGGTCAGTAAAACCTGCATCACCCATAAAACTTTCTGTTTTATTTTTCTTTCATCTTTGATCACTATAACATGTCGGTATATGTTTATTAGTGATTTCCTCTTCCGCAAAGTGCAAGAGAAGAACTCTCGACGTAGATGAAGATTCGAGATGTTGTAGGTGTCCACAAACAAACGTAACAAGTGTTACGGTTATAGGTTCTGTAAATATTGTAAACACTTTCGACTTGTGTGTGAGTCGAGGATGGGGTAATGTGTGTGAACTTGAATGGTGATGTAGATCCAAGAAGTCTTGTAACTAGATTAGCTCATGTATTTGTTGTGAAGAGAGTGATGTCCTAGTGTGTAGGTTAGGACTTAGTTGAGTCATTGTGTGAAGGCTTGGATCGGGTAATGTTCCAAGTAAGTCTTGTGAGAAGGCTTGGTTCGGGTGAAGAACCAAGTGTGTCATTTGTGTGAAGGCTTGGATCGGGTGATGATCCAAGTAAGTCTTGTGTGAAGGCTTGGTTCGGGTGAAGAACCAAGTTGTGTCATTTGTGTGAAGGCTTGGATTGGGTGAAGATCCAAGTTGGACAAGAGAGCTTGTTCGTGTGGCCACATGGGCCTTGGAGTAGATTGGTTCTAGCTATGATTAGAACTCGACATTCCGCTTAGTGTCGTTAAACCTTGTGTAAGCTTGTGTATGGATTGCTCCGCCTGAAGGAGTGTGTTGATATAGTGATTGATAACTCTCGAGTGTGGTACTCGGGGAGTGGAGTAGGACGAAGGAGTGAGCTTCGTGCCGAACCACTATAAATCGCCGTGCCTCCTTGGTTGTGTTCTTTCCTTACTCTTTACTTTACTTGTTTGTTTATATTTGTTTATAGCTTAATAGATATCACATAACAAGTAGAATTCAACAAGTTTGCAAAAGAATATTAACCGGACCTAAAAACGGCGAAACATTTTAGCAACTAAAAAGAAACGGTGAAACTATTCAACCCCCCCCCCTTATAGTTTCTATACAAAATATAAATGTAAAGCTGTAAATGCAAAAGTAAATGTAAAGAGATAAGTAAAGAAAGCGCAAACCGGACACGGTGATTTATATTGGTTCGGTCACGAAGCTCCTCTTCGCGCTACTCCACTCCCCGAGTACCCAACTCGAGAGTTACTTCACTAATCAACAAGCTCCCTTCTTGGCAGAGAAACCCATACAACGTCGCTTATAATATTTTCCGAAACCTAGCTAGATGTCAAGTTCTTCTTCGGGTACAACCAAACACGTTATGTTTTATGGCCCAACAAAACAAACCTTGTGTTTTGAGGCCTAAACACATAAACCGCGTCGCTTACATTATTTTNTCACGAAGCTCCTCTTCGCGCTACTCCACTCCCCGAGTACCCAACTCGAGAGTTACTTCACTAATCAACAAGCTCCCTTCTTGGCAGAGAAACCCATACAACGTCGCTTATAATATTTTCCGAAACCTAGCTAGATGTCAAGTTCTTCTTCGGGTACAACCAAACACGTTATGTTTTATGGCCCAACAAAACAAACCTTGTGTTTTGAGGCCTAAACACATAAACCGCGTCGCTTACATTATTTTCCGACATTAAGCTAAATTTCGAGTACTAATCTAGCTAGTACCAATCTCACTCATGATCTACCCAATCCTCAAAAATCGCACAAGCTACAAGATTCACATGATCTACACTCGATCTACCCGATCTACTCACGATCTACCCGATATACTGACAATCTACCTGATCTACCTTATTTTCACACAATCTGCCCGATCTACTCATTATCAACAAAAGGTACACAAGATCTCTTCGATCTCTACAAGATCATAATGATCCACACGAACTAACTAAAAAAGATGATAGACAACTTGATGTATATCAAGATACAACAAGTATTGTAGCGAATGTTACGAGTGCACTACACTAACACTATAACAGTTTGTATCTTTGTGATATGATATGTTCTTCTCTTGCACTAATAGAGGAATTAATGTGATCACTTGAATGGATGATTGGATCACTTTAAAACAAACTAAAACTCACTAAATGATCAAAGAGAGTGATCTAAATAAGAGAGGATTAGACCAGAGAAAACTAAATGGAAAAATTAAGATGGAAGTGTAAAATGGTCTACTATTTATAGGCAAAGAAAAAACTAGCCGTTACAGAAAGACGGTACCACTAATTGTCATATGGTACCACTAATTGTTAGACGGTACTGTTAAACTTAGTGGTATCGTCCAGAAAAAAATGCTCCCATTTTTGTCTTTTTGTGGTGAAAGATTATTTGGGGATGTTTGGAGCTGTTTTTTGGGGGAAATATGGCTGTTACATATTTGAATTAATTTTCCCAAATAAAAAATTTCTTTGTAATTCAAAAATAATTTGTAAAATTGATTTTTGAAAAAATGTTTTGTCACATTTATAAAAATGTGAAGTTTAGAACTAAAAATTTATTTTTTTGATAATCCGTCAAGTTTTAAATTTGTTTGTTCATACTTTGAGTGACATCGGGATGGAAATCTACGACTCTGTTGAAGCATACTTGAGATGTCGAGAGATGTTGATATAAGCTGGGGCGGAACATAGTGGGGACAGGAAGGGGTTGTGGCCCCCCCCCCCAAAGATTGAGTCATTAATAGTATATATGTATGAAAAGGATTTTTTTGGGAAAGAAACAACATATGTGTCAACAAAACCAAAAAATATACGTGTGTGTTCCTTACACCTCTGTGACACTAGGAAAGAAACAAGAGTACAAGTACGCTAGAATTAAACTTTTATGTATTTTAGTATTTGAAGTCTTTAACTTTGGAAATAAAAAATCAAGAATTTGCCGGGGAAAAACAATTTGCCGGTCTTTATTTAAGTTTACGTCATTTTAAAATATTTATTTCTAAGGTTTAATAATAACATCTAATTTTTTGAGAAATTGACTAATGCTTAGCTTCAAACAATTAGTTTTAGGTTCGGATAGAAAATAAAATTTTCGCTAATGATTTTAATTTGCCCTCCCCCCCCCCAACAACAAAAACCTTCAAGTTTCGCCACTGGATATAAGTATGCGTTGATGATTTGTGTTTACAAGTAACTTGCGCATGTTATGCATTACAAGTTACATGTTTGCCATTATTAAAACCGAAGAGACCATTTAGTTTAAATATCGTAATATTTGCACTAACAAAATTCACCGGTTATGACCACTGTGGTATATAAGGGAGTGCATACATGCATGTTCAAGGTTTGTAACAATGACAATCGATTAGCAGCCCCATGGGTAATTTCTCATGTTATTAAAGAAAAATAGTCATTAGATGGCAATGGATATAAGCCTAATAACATAAGAGGAGATATGAAAAAAGATTTCGGATTGATATGCCGTATGAGAAGACTTGGAGATGCAGAGAGAAAGCATTATATTATGTGTGAGGCACCGTTCAGTGTTCGTATAATTTTCCTTCGTACCGCTATATGTTAACGACTAGGAATCCAGGAACAATAACAAACTTCCAAACATGCAACGGTCGATTCCTTTATTGTTACTTTGCATTGGGGGCTAGCAAAAATGGTTTCGGTTTTTGTCGTCTTGTCCTATATGTAGCTGAGACCTTTTTTTAAGACAAAATATGGGGGCGACATGTTTTGTGCAGTTACTTTAGATGAAATGATCAATTATTCTCACTTACTTATGCGTCAGACAATTATGATCAAAGTGAGGTCGCGGACAAAAGCATTATGACATTCTCTTTCAAAACAAACAGTTCACAAGAATTCCAGTTAATCATCTATGGAACTCCACTCATAGCAACACCTACACCACATACTTCACCTATCATATCGATTGCTACATATGCCCAATATCGTACGGCCAGAATACACGCATGAATAGTGTACTTGCGGAAGTGGTTTGATGTGCTGATTTTTTTACCAAACTTTACAATAGGATCCTTTTGATCATGTTCATTAATTCCCTTATTTTCTTATCTACATACAACGTCCTTTTATCACTCATGTCCAATGAACAACTCATCATAGTCACATAGCATACCTTTCCCATGGATACAATTCAAATAATTTCAAATCACTAACAAACTTCAAATGGTCCTTGTAGAAAACTAGAAGGGGGGGGGGGTTGAATAGTTTTACCGATTAAATTTACTTATTAAAACTTATAGATCGACTTATGTGAATCTAGCTTTTACTTGTTGGATATTGGTAGATTAAGGTATGTAAATCTAAGCTATGAGATACAGATAGAGAGATACAACTACAACACAAGTATTTATAGTGGTTCGGCTACAAGGACACCTTCCTTGTCCTACTCCACTCCCCGAGTCACCTACTCGAGAGTTCGTAATCACAACACCAATCTCCTTTCACACGACGGAGAAGCCTTTACACCATAGCTTACACTTTATCCAGTACAAAGCTAGATACCGGGTCCTTAGCACGGCGGACCAAACCAACACACCAAATACAACTCCACTAAAGGATTCAATGTCCTTTTACACCTATTGACCCAACATTTCTTCAAAACCTTTGGAGAAGAAAAAAAGAACAAGTATCACTTCTGTGATCTTGGAAGAGAAGATCCAAAGCAACTCATCACCCGAGCTTGCTCGTCTTCGAGAGGCTGTGTTCTCGCCTTTTGAAAGGAACCTAGAGAAACAGAAAGAGAAACTACATAGAAAGACCCTTAGATATAAGGTTAGAGAGTTTAGAGTATAGAGAGAAGTAAACTCTAAAAGGGGTGAGAGACAAGTGAGAAATGGCTCACTATTTATAAGCAATTTTGCCTACTGTTCACCCGGTTCCGCTGGTTCCCTCCCCAAAGGGATCCGGCACACTAGGTAAACCAGTCCGGATTTTGGGTTACAAAACCAGGTTATGGGTTATGGGTTATGGGTTATGGTCCATGGATAGATGATGTCATGCCTGATGTCAAAGACATCCTGGGTCATAGGTCATGGACTTTGGGTTATGGGTTATGGGCTTTGGGTCATGGGTCATGTGTTTTACCCATTATGGATGTCATGCAATGGGACATGGGTTATGGATCAAAGCTCCATGGTTTATGGACTTGGTTTTGGGTCATGGATAGTCCAAGTGTTTACTAGCCTTTTCTTAACATGTATTTTATAAAATGTAAGTAACAAATGTTACTAAAATATTTTTATAAAATAGTTTTGGTTTCGTATTAACTATATAGCTAAACATGTTTAATATGTATTAGTTTAGTGAAATGAGTTAGTAAACTATTGGTTCAAAACGTTTACGTATTGTATCTATTTCGTTAAAACCATTTTACGTTTGTTATCAACAAAATATTGAAAGATTGTAAAATACAAATAAACATTTTTAAGGTTTATTTGTATTAACAGTCCTGATAACCCTCAATCATACATGTTTATACTTGCGCTATCCATGTTTGTACAATATACATGATTATATTTGTGAACTTTTGGCACTTAAAGGTATAAAAGGATGTATTCGGGCTCAAGTATAATCAAAACAAAGAAAGCAACAAAAAAGAAAAATAAATGAAGTTAAATCGAGAAGATATACATAAAAGAAGATTGCACCCATCGAAACAACCTCGCGATACTTTTCAATGAATGATACAAGAAACAAATATTCCCGGGTGAAAAGAAAAGAGGGAATGACGGTATGAAAGAGTTGTGATTAGATGTAACGACAACTAATTGGTTGAACGAAAGAAGAAAAAGTGTGCACCCAAGAATTTATCGAAAGAAGACATTCCGCCAGCCGCCCAAGCTTGACGCGAGCCATGGGCTAGACATCAGCCGCCCAAGAAGAAAGAGAGCCACGGGCTAGCCACCAACTACACGGTTGGGGGCCCTCTAAGCTAAAAAGTTGCATTTATGTGACTTTAAATCCTCTCATTCATGAAGGCCGATCATTTCCGAACCATTACTGCCTAGGGACATTTTTGTACGTTTTTACTTGTTAATGAAGTGTTAAGAAAGCTTAAATACAAGGGGGTTATCTGTATCATTCAAGTTTGATTTTCCTTAAAACCTAGGCGTAATCCTACTACTATTTTCACTCTAAAAGGCACTCAAAGTTTTGCCAAATTCAAAAAGGGTACTCAGGATACCAAGAAAGATTTTGGGGTATCAGAACTCTCGGTTGGTTGATCATTAGTGTTGAGTGGAGGCTCGAGGGTGCTGTAATTCCTTATTGTTCTTTACTTATATGTAATCATGCAAATATGTATACTCTTGTTATTTTAATGATGAAGAACTCTATATGTTTTGTTGATGTTTTATGTTTAATGAAAATTACAATGGAGTAGTTTGTTTCTACTTGCGTGTATATTATGTGAACTATCATGTGAGTGTTTCGATGAATTAGTTGCCAAAACCATGATTTCTTTATACGTTTGTTTAAATATAAAAAGTGTCTCATTATAACTAGTTGGTAAAACATAACGGGATTTATAGATCCAAAGGCTTTGTAATTATGATTTATTCTAAATGGTTAGTGCACGAAGATGTTTGGTTCTTTGTGATTGACAACTATAAAGTTAACTTGTTAGAACGGACTTGTAATTATTTAATCATGAATATAGATCGAAAGGGCTCATAAGAATGAATTTGGTAAATTATGTTTTCAATCAAATGAATCTTTAAGGCTTGGTTTTTGATAAACATTCATATGTCGAAAGGGTTTGTTCATCTAACCCATTATACATGTGTTTTCCATGATATGACCAATTGAATTGGAAAGCGCATACACTTGATTTGTACTTACTAATTATAGTTTTACCCAAACATATGTACACTCTCGTATCATAGTGATCTCTTTCCGTGCAAGTACTTTCATTATATTTCTTGATTGATTTTTTGATTAGGTTTCTTGGTATTTAGGATAGTGACAATCCTATTTGCTTGTTTACGTCGCTTTAATTACACAATTATATCATTTTTCTTGGAATGACCTCTATTTACCACAAACCAATGCTACACAGGAATGGGTCATACTTGCCTGTATGCGTCGTTAAAAAGGATAGGTAAAAACGAGATTATAAATTTAAAACTTGCATACACAAAACAACACATCAAGTTATTGGCGCAACTGTCGTGGAATTGATTATTGGGATAATGAGTTTTAAATGTATCAAACTTTCCACTTTTTACTGAGTTGTGTATCAAACTTTTAATTTTGCTAAGTAATGGTCTAAACTTACTAATCTTTGCTATGTTGTGTACTAACGGGGTAATTAAGGTATTTTACGTTTTCGCTTAACACGTTGGCATCCACGCTGGGTTTATTTTGTTGTTTAATAATTAAATGGGTAAAATAACGAAAACACCCTCATCTTCATCTTTTGTATTTCTTTTTTCATTTTTCAATATATAGTTGCTTCAAATTTCGTTAACCTAAAACTACAAAATTCAAATCACCCAAAATGTAGTTTACAAATACAAATATTATCATTCAATTAAAAAAAAGTATAAAAGTTCCATTCTACCAAAATCTAGTTTACACGAATAAATAATGTTACAAATGTTAATATTCCCATTTCCAAGCTACATATATCCTCGGTTAAACTGAAAAAGGAGTATTTCATAAAAAAAATTAAGAACTTAAAATTACAAATTTAATTCCAACACCTTTGAATGCACATAAACCCGAAGTTACATAACCAATTCAAAATCTTTACCCAAGATTTCTAACCAATTAAAGAAATAAACACCACTAGTTTTTTTTGTGGTCCGATCTCCAATATCCGGCCACCCCGATCTCCAATATCCGGCTACCTTTTTTTTGTCAACCTCGCCAATTATCCGGCCATCCCAATCTCCAACAGCCCCAAAATATAAAACCATATAAACTGATCTTCTCCATTGCAGAAGCTAACTGATGGTGATAATCATGTCAGATTTGGTGGCTAAGAGCATAAGGTAAGTTAACGAGGAGGCATGGTGAAACCTTAACCAAATAAGGTTAACGAGACGTTAACCATACCGGGGGGGGGGGAGGTGAAANAACACAGAACATTTTCAAAATCATTTTCCTTCCACTATAAATACCAAACTAACACAATAATTTTCATCACACTTCAACAACTCAATCTAATCTATAATATACTTCCATTTTCTTAAAAACAAATGTCAGGTTGGAACAACAACAATGAAAACTCCTTCACGAATCTCCTCGGTGGGTGGAATAACCCAAACACGGGTTCATCTTCAAACCCGAATGCGGGTTCATCACAAAACATCCCTTTGGATAACCCACTTGGCTTTTCGAGCCAAGAACTATACCTAAAACATCAACGAATGCTTTATTGGGAATAAAGCCAACAAAACACACTATACACCAATTTCCGAAATCTACAATTCACACAACAATCACAAAATTCACAAACCGAAACAAATGAAGTTCCCGAAACACCTACGTCTCCACCAAAGCCCAAAAGTCGAGGTAAACGAAAGTCGAAAAAATCCAAAGAACCAATCGTACCATCCGATGATGAGGGGGAAGCTCCCGAATTGGTAAATTCGCGTTGGCATTTTACCGAGGAAAGAATTCTTGCAACGCATTATGTGGCCGCTACCGAGGATTCACAAGTCGGCCGTTCACAAGCACGGGACACATTTTGGCAACGTGTACAAAATGAGTTCAATAAACTCAATTATCAAAAATGCAACCGGGATATGATACAAGACAAGTGGAAACATTGAACCGTGATTGCACAAAGTTCAACGTGTATCACAAACGTACGAAACGGGACATAAAAAGTGGGTAAAGCGAGGTGGATATCCTTAAACGGGCGAAAGAAATGTATCGTGACGAGCACATATCGGCGCCGTTTAATAACGAGGAGGCTTGGGAAGTTTTGCGTGCTCATAAAAAATGGGACAACCCGGATCCGCTTGATTTAACCGACGATGTCCCAAGCCAAACAAACGAGGCTTTGTTTGGTCATGATGAACAACCACGTCCCATGGGAAAAAAGCGGGCTTTGAAGAAACAAAAATCCGAGACAACGACAAGCAACGGGGGCACGAGTACTGGAGGATATTTTTCGTCGAACCAAGGAGGCTATGCAACAAGAGTACCGTATAAAACGGGAAGACGAATCCAAGGCGTATTGGGCGGCCGCGGAAAAAGATGAACCACTAATGAGGTTAAAAGAGTTTGAATTTTTGTTGCTCGACACTACCGGCAAGGATCCTAACTACGTGCGCTTGATCAACATGGAAAATGACCGCATCATCGAAAAATATGTGTTGGAAAAGCGTCAAGATTGAATAATTGTATTTCGTAATGTTTTTTTTCGTAAGGTTTTTTTTCGTAATTTGTTTTCGTTGTAACCCTTTTTTTTTAATCTCGTATTGTAATATGTTTAAGAATTAATGTGGTATTATTTATTTAATGAAGATCGTGTTTAAGTTTAATGTTTATTGTTTAATGTTTAATGTGTGTTTTACATGATTAAATGAAATATTAGTTTTAGTTTAGGGGTTGAATTTGAAAATAGTTTGGTTAAAGTTTGGTTACTATACCGGGAGTTTTTGGTTAATGTTTGGTTAAAGTTTGGTGGCTGATGTGGTGTTGACGTAGCATTTGGTTAAACTTTAACCTTAGTGACCTTACCTTATGCTCTAATGTTGGTAGTCGTGGTGTTGTTATTTAATTTTGTTTAACAAGTTGTTATGTGGCTAATGGAGGTGATATGGTGGTTATAGTTTTATGGAGATGTGAAAGAAAGAGTAAAGTGAGAAAGAGGGGATGAAGTATGTAGGCTTGGTGATGTTGCCGGTGTATATGAATTAGTATTTCGGTTTAATAATATAATTGAAAAAAAAGGAAATGGGGTAAAATAACGGGTTTTTTTTAATAATATAACGGAGTCAACGCCGTCAACCTTGCCAACTCAGCTTAAATCCTTGCCATGTGGATTGAGTACACAACATAGTAAAGATTAGTAAGTTTAGACCATTACTTAGCAAAATTAAAAGTTTGATACACAACTTAGTAAAAAGTGGAAAGTTGAATACATTTAAAACTTATTATCCCTTGATTATTAACTGTGATTATTCTATAGGGATAATTGTTTGAAAATGTAACGAACTTGCCACGTTTTACAATGTTGTGTATGTTGCTTTTAATTTTACTAAATAATGCGAATAATTGCCTAATCAGTCTATTGTGTGCATTATTTAGTAAAATATACACAACATTGTAAAACGTGGCAAGTTCGTTACATTTTCAAACAATTATTCCCTTTATTATATTAGAATAATACAAAGGGAATAATTGTTTGAAAATGTAATGAACTTGCCGCGTTTTACAATGTTGTGTATGTTGCTTTATATTTTACTAAATAATGCACACAATAGACTGATTAGGCAATTATTCGCATTATTTAGTAAAATTAAAAGCAACATAAACAACATTGTAAAACGTGGCAAGTTCGTTACATTTAGAAACAATTATTCCTATTCTATATTCAGTAGTGTAAAAATTTGGTTTAAAAAAAAATAAAAAAAAAAATAATAATAATTAATTAAAAAACTGTACTTGCAACAGCAGCCAATTGGTGGAACCCCCAGCGGCTCGGCTGGTGGAATTCTAAAAAATTTAGAAATGCAAATTTATGCTTTTGAGTATTTGTTTTCTGTGATATTTGCATGATTTGTGTGTTTATATTTGTCCTTAATTAGATTTATTGACTTAGTTATTTTGCTTAGGATAAGATTGCTATGCTAGTTTAATTTTATTTTGATTATTAGTATTTGCTTGTGTATGATTACTTGCATTTTTATCCTTATTGAATTTTCTATGATCAAATTTTGTATGGTTATGCTTATTTTTGTTATAAGTAGTTATTATGTTCTTGGTGTTCTTAATGATTTCAAAGATAAAATTGTGATGCCAGATGCTTATGTGTTTATTTCCTTTTGATTGATCTTTTGCCTAGTATTATAATTCTGTGCATTTGTTTTGTTTATAATTGGTAGATAAAGTTTAAATTGTTAAAAAAAAAATAATAAATAAAAAAATAAAAAAAATAAAAAAAAAATTCAGATTTGTGAATTTTGGTACAGAAGCCCACGGCTGAGGACGCCAGCTGTGCGGTTGGCGCCCACTGGCTCAAAAATCAGATTTTAGCCGCACGGCTCAGACCGCCAGCCACCCAGCAGGCGTACACGTGTCAGGAGACGGATGAGATTAGGCACGACTTCCGACGATGATGAAGAGTTTTGCGAGGATGGTCGATAATGATGATGATGATGACGGGGAGACGAATGAGACTCCCTACGGAACCAGGTGATGACACAGACCAAATGTTGGACGATGCGTGATCGAGAGTGATCACATTTTCTAAAGCAATAATGTGTAATCGGATATTATTTTTTCCTTTTTCTCGTTCTATATTATGACCTTGTTGGATGTTTGTTTTATTATTAGAGTTAATTGCATTTTTGGTCCCTGTGGTATGGCCAAATTACAGATTTGGTCCTCAAAACTTTGAAAGTGCAGTGATAGTCCCCATTTTGAAGTTTGAGTTGCATTTTTGGTCCCTAGAGAAAGTTAAATGACTAAAATACCCTTTAACTTCTTCAGAAAAGATAATGGTAATTTGGTCATTTCACACTGATCTGGGACCAAAAATGCAACCCAAACTTTAAAATGGGGACTATCGCTGCACTTTCAAAGTTTTGGGGACCAAACCTGCAATTTGGCCATACCACGGGGACCAAAAATGCAATTAACTCTTATTATTATTATTAGTTTTTAAACATCACTTTATCAAAAACTTATAGGATTTACAAGAAATTAGTGGGACCCGAGATACTATCTGAGCTCCCACTCTTTTAGCTATAACAAAGCTAATCCTATTAAAAATATAAATAGCAGCATGTGCACCAATGTCTTGAGTTACAAAGAACTTTCAGATTCGCTTCAGTAAGGTCACCGCATACTTCTCAAGTTCCCAAAAAGAAGAGAATGAGAAGGGGAGAAACCCTTATCCAATATTCACATACTTATCCTCATACTTGACGCGTTTATGTTGTGTAGCCTCAATCACCGCACGAACCGGTATAAAATCAACCATACCAGTTTGCGTCAAGGGCGATGACCCTGTCAGATCGACACAAACATCAAGACCTCCGTCCCACGAGTAGAGAAANCCAAAACCGTTAGCAAAATAGCTTTTACTCCATTATGTAATGTTGATCCTATGCTTGAAGACATTAAAATACAAGTAAGATGCATCAGTATATGGCGTTCACATGCTCCTAATATGTCACATTCTCCATGGAGCTTGGATTTTGTTGTTCAAGATGAACAAGTACTGTCGTTAGTAATTTGTTAACATGATAATAACTATAATTGTATGTTATCTGATTTCATATGTCGTTTATAAGGGTAACCAGATTCAATGCTCAGTAAAGAAGAATATCATGCATAAATACGAAGGCATTCTTGAAGAAGGCAAATGCTATAGGATTTCTAATTTTGCTGTAGCAGATAATAGTGGCAAATTTCCTTTGCTAGGCCATATGTATAAGATCGTGTTTTACAAAAATACCACATTGACTCGCATCAAAGATTTTGATGAGAATAGTATGGGATTTAAATTTGTAAGCATTGGTGAAAAAAAGTCCAAACAATTTAAAGATAATGACGTTGTTGGTATGTATCCATTGTTATTTTTTACATATTTTTTAGATGTTATTCGTATATGAATTTTCATTGTAACATATAATTGTTTTGACTGTTTTAATATAACAATTTACAGATGTAATTGGCACTATTATTTCAATGGGTGATTTAATACATTTTGGACTTAATAAACGTCGGCGAATTGTGATGATAGAAGATCCAGAGTAAGATTATATTCAATCTTATTCTGCAATTACAAGTTTGTTTTGTTAAAGACATCTTTAATATTAGCAAATATATGCAAAATTTAAAGATACTGACGTTGTTGGTATGTATCCATTGTTATTTTTTACATATTTTTTAAATGTTATTCATATATGAATTTTCATTGTAACATATAATTGTTTTGACTGTTTTAATATAACAATTTACAGATGTAATTGGCACTATTATTTCAATGGGTGATTTAATACCATTTGGACGTAATAAACGTCGGCGAATTGTGATGATAGAAGATCCAGAGTAAGATTATATTCAATCTTATTATGCAATTACAAGTTTGTTTTGTTAAAGACATCTTTAATATTAGTAAATATATGCAGGGGTGATAGGTTGGAGTGTTGTTTTTTCGATTCAATGGCAGATATGTTTGTTTCTTATGCTTCTAACAGGGAGAATGCTGGGCATGTGGTTTTGATTGTTCAACTAGCTAAAGTAAAATATTGGAAAGGTGAGATGGCGTGTGTTATAGGTAAAAAAATACTTTCAACATATGTGATACATGTTTTTTAATGTTGTTGTTATGTAGACAATGTATATGTTTCTCCAGCTATGAATGGTACCAAGATTTTTATCAATGCTGATTTACCTGAGGTTCGTTCGTTCAAAACAAGGTATGCTAACAATAACCATAAACGTATATATTGTTCTATTCAATTGTCTTTGTGAAAGTTTGGGTTTTTCTTAATGATATAACGTGTTTAATTATGGTTTTATATAATTTTTAGTTATCAGAAACGAGATGGATTTGATGAGTCGGCTCTTAAAATTGAAATTTTATCTCCAACAAAGACAATCGTTACTCCTGAAACATTCTTTAAAGGAGCTGCACGAAAAAATGTTGGGGATATTCGTGATTCATTTAATGTAAGATTGTTATTTATATAAGTTAATAAAATTCATTGCATCATAAAAATTATTGTAAGAATCGTATATTTTAATATTTGAATTTTTTGCAGGAAGTTACTTGTGTTGTGTATGCAAAAATTCACAAAATCCAAAAAGAATTTGGTTGGTGTTATCCTGCTTGCAAACAGTGTAGTCGGATAGCCAAAGAAAGTGAATATTCTGACTTATCTGCATCTGCTGGGTACGCCAAAAAGTCATGGCGATGTGACAGGCATGGAATGTTGAAATCTGTTACGCATAGGTAAATAAATTTAATGAATTGTATTAAACCTTTTCATACATGAATGCAGTTATTTATTAAATGAATGAATTCGTTTATCAATGTGTATTTATCAGATACAAGGTTATTGTCCGTGTTATAGATCATACTGGATCGGCTTCTTTGATTTTATTTGATAATATGATACAAAGGCTGTTGGATATACCATGTGTCAAGCTTAAAGAACAGTATGATGGTGTTGATGACGATGATTTCCCAACAGAGTTGGATATTCTCATTGGCAAAAAAATGTTGTTTCGATTCTTATATTCTGAATTCAACATCAACAACAACAATCATGTTTATCAAGTGAAGATGATATCTGATGAGAAAGCAATGATTAAGAAGTTTAAAGAAGGTTTTGTTTATGAGGAGGTACATGTTTAAAAAATAAAATATTCAAAACAATATTTTTAAAATTGTTGTTATTATTATTCCACTTATTGAAATTCATATATGTTGTTGATTTAACAATTATAGGATAGCGATAAAGATAGTGATGAAGAATATGATGAAAACGCAACATGTGTTAATAATGTTGATACAACGGTTGGTTCCAAAAAATTAAGTGTGGATATTCCTATGGCTAATGAGGTAAATTATTATCCTACATCGGTTTTGTTTAATAATACAAGTGTTCCATTAATTGGTCTTTTTGTACGTAATTGTTTATTATATCTGTAACGATTATGTATTTTGTAGGATGACGTTCGCAATGATAATGCGAATTCACATTCATCTACAACTTCAAGTTATGGTTTTCAAAAAGATCCTGAGGCTGTTCGTGTCATGCAAGATATTGGAGAGAAGAAGATAATAGTAACTATGAAGAAGAAGAATTTGAAGAAGTTAATGATGATGATAATGACAATGGAGAATCGGGAGGAAGTAAGCGCAATGCTATCGACATTGATGATACTGATGATGGTGATTCTGAAGCTAAAAGAGCAAAAATTTGAATGGTTCAACACATAGTCGTGACGTAATAGATTTAATTTTGAATACATTTGTCGTGTTAGTTTATGTTTTCATCGATTATGGTTACTTTTATTTCGAATTTTTGATTTACACGATTTTTGTTTTGTTTTTACGAGTAATTATTACATTTATGTTTTTCCGTTTTTTTATTTGATATGGATATGTTTGTTGTTTTTTTAATTTTTTTTTTAAAAAAAGAAAGAAAAAAAAATAATCAACAAACTTTGCTTTAACTTATATAATCGAAAAATGATAGATGTTGTTGTTTTTAAAGATTTTATTATAATGTAATTTTTTGGTTCTTTATGTTTACCTATTGTTTATAATTACAAAATATGAAAACGATATGTTTGACAAAGTTAAATATGAGTAAAATTCGTTTATTGCATGTGTATTGTTTTTAACAATATAAAAACGAATCAAAGGTGCGATTAAAAGTTGTGACCTTTCAATGTAAATATAGTGTCTTTTCATGCTCTATAAATACAAAAGTTTAACAAATAATTTCCACCATCTTCTTTATATTCGAAAATCGAATTTTACTCTAAATATTCTATGGCGTCTTCATCATCAAACGCTGCCTCCCAGAAAAATAAACGACCCTGAGACGATTCTATTCCTCCTATGCTTGAGAAGTACAAGATTTTCGATATACCCCAGCATATATGGGATAAATGTCATTCTGGAGTTTATGGACATGAACAAACAATGATTGAACTTTATAACAAGCGTATAAAGATTCTTGAAAAACATAACAAGTCGGATGAGGAGGCGATACGAGACAAACAGAAAAAGATTGAAGATCAAAATACAAAAATAGAAGAAATACAAAAGGATATTGTCGATGTCTATAAAAGGATTGAAAATAGTTCGTTTATTTAATAATGTTTCATTTAATTTATTATCGACAATGTTATTTAAATGATTTAATAAATTATTTGGATGATTTATTTTTTATGTTTTTTATTTTATTGCATGCGTATGTTATCGAATTTATTAGCATTGATATTTCAAAATCTAATTATAATATTATGATGTTCGATACAATTTAGAGTTAGATGTTATCATAATCATTGGTGTCATAAGGTTATGATTTTGAATAAAATATAAAAGTCGATCTTAGCTTAATTATTTTTAAGGAAAATATTTTTTGAATATAATGATGACTTTATTTCGTAGTATAATACGGATATGTTTGTTATTTTGTAAAAAATATATTTTTTTTAAATAAACAAAGTTTCTTTTAATTTATGTGATCGAAAAGTGGTAGATGTTATTCTTTTAAAAGATTTTATTATATTTGTAAAAAAATATGTTCTTTAAATTTACGAATTATATTTGTAAGACATTATAAGATGTGTTTACATAACAGATACACACACATAATATATGATAAGCCTTAATGTTTCGATAACATATATACTATTTTATGGTAATAGATAAATTATTTTGATAACATAAATGCTATTTTATAGCAATATAAATTTTAATTACTTAAATTTTACAATAATATATAGACACAATATCCTCTATACATTTATGATTTGTAAATTACGAATTATATTTTAAAAAAAAATAGAATATACGTTCATAACATATATAAATACATAATATATGATAAGGCTTAATGTGTTGATAATATATGTACTATTTTATAGTAATAGATAATTTATTTTTAACACAAATATGTTATTTTATAGTAATAGATAAATATGGAATACCTTGGTCTTTTTAAATTTAAAATATATTTATTATATGTATGCGTGATTTCGAGATTAACATAATGTTAATAAAGTAAAGACTTAAAATTTTTGGTTATTTATAGAGTGTTTTAGATATTTTATAGTAACACATAATTTATTTTGATAACATATATGCTATTTTATAGTAATAGATAGATATGGTATACCTTATTCTCTTTAAATTCAAAATATATTTAATATTATATGTATGCATGATCTCAATATTAACATAATGTTAATAAATTAAAGACTTATAGATATGCATTATTTTTTGAAGAGATTTGTTATACAAGTTAAACCTATAAATAACGATATACGCATCCAACCTAAAACATAAATTAGGGTTTGTAAATTACCTTTAAAAAAATAATAATAAAAAAAATAAAAAATAATAAAAAAAAAACTAATAATAATGCATAAATTATTTTGATAGTATATATGCTATCTTATAATAATAGATAAATATGGTATACATTGTTATCTTTGAAGCTATCAAATATTTATTAGGACACGCTAAGTTATAGAATATACAACTTCTCACCATCTATAAAAACTCATTAAACTTAAAACATGGTTTAAATTTATATCTCATTCACATTTTCGTTTAACAAAAAAAACTTGCCAATGGGTCGTGAGTTTTTTTCCGCATCACAAATATCAAAAAAAAAGCCCAAGAAGTGCTTCTCCACCCAAAAAAACGTCATCAAGTTCAGAAAGAGGTCAAGGAGGTGTAAGATATCTTCTACTAATAGTAATAATTTCTCAGCTAAGGAGAATAATAACATTGATGGAAGTAGAAAACCTAAGTGACACACAACGGGTATTGGAATGTAACTAGGCGATCGAATTACGAAAGAAAACATTTTTAGAATACCAAGAGAAGATAAATTCATAAAGAGTCGAACGAGCTGTAACGTATCTTCTACCAATAGTATTTATTTCTCAGTTAAGGAGAATAATAACAATGTTGGAAGCGGAAAACCTAATCGACGAACAACGAGTATTGGAATGTACACAGGCGATCGAGCTACGAAGGAAAAAACACTAGAGTACCAAGAGAAGATAAACGATGTTGAGAAACAAATTAATAGTTACAATTGTTCCTAATTTCTTTTGTACGTGGTAGTATGTCTGATTGTGTGTTTGTTTGAATGCTTTTGTTAATGAATTAATGCATAATTTACTATAATTATGATTATCAAAACTGAATCTTTAGCATCAAGTCATTATAGTCTCAAGTTTGTTTCCAATTTCTTTAAATTGAATCTTTAGCATCTTAATAATGCCTTTGTTTGATTTTCACATGATGTAAATGTTTACGATATAAAAAAAGTTTATGTTTTTTGTTTTGATAAGTTAATCACATCCCATTTATAAAAATCGTTTGGTTGTAAATTTAATGTAATATGTTTACGATATATAACTTACACAACATTATATGATTTTCTAACGTTAACAAATGTGGTTTTAAAATCAACTATCGATCCACGGTGCCAAGTAGGATCTAAAGCCATTGCTTGATACAAAATTTTTAGAGACATCACTTTTGATGGGTATAGGGAATGCCAGAATTTATAAAGATAGTAAATGTGTATTTGTACAAAATATGCACGGTTGAAATATTCAATAGAAGAATATTAAAGATTAAAAGCAGCATCCTATTCTTTTCATATTTTTTACATCTAATTTACATTCAAGTATTTTTTTCCAGAAAACAATATTTGTGTTTATGTTTATGTTTATGTTTGTATTATGGTGTTTTATATTATTTATTTTATACATGCTGGATATTATAAATTTGACACGTGCATTGTGTAACTTTGACATATATTTATCAAGGTTTATACAAATAGCTTCAATGTTAATGCATGTATTGTCCACTAATATACAATTAAATTTATTATTGAGTTTAATAAGGTTTAAAAAATAAGAATTCCATTGTTAGAAAAACTTCAAATAGTCGTATAACTTTGACATATATTTATCAATATTGACTTACATAATTAGGTTTCTCTTATCAATGTTTCACAATGATAATTTCTATCATTTTATATTAATATGTTTAAAAAAGATACATATATCCTAAAATAAAATTCAAACTAATTTTAGACCTTCTGAAATATTTTGTGTTGTTTTAATATAACTACTAATGTTATTCTTATGTTACATGAATATTTACTTGTAAATACATTTTATGATATACATCAGATGAGCATTTTTACAAAATTATGTTATTATATGCATACACAATGCATGTATAAAACACATTAGATATTGATTAAAAATATTCTTTAAGCTTAGGTATATAACAAATCTAATTATATCCCATAAGTAAATTTTACTTGGAATTACATTTCTAAATTGTATGATTATATTTAAACAATGTCGTTTATTATGTACAACTTTTAAAAAAAAAACCACCATATCTTCTAAATTTTAAATAAGTTGTATACTATAAAAGATAAATTAGAATTTGTATGTTTAAACAAGATACATGTATCCAAGCAAGGGAAAAAAGGAACGAACTTCATACAATTTAAACATGTATTGATAAAGAATTAATATTTGTTAGTATTTTTTATAAAGATATTTATTTCCTAAATAAAAATTCTAACAAGCTTTATTATTTAATTGTATATTTATCAATCCTAGCCGATATATTTACAAGTTTTATTTTGATAAATTACCACACTTATCTTCCACGTTTTGTACACATATTTTTTAAAAATATACATAATTCCTTAATTAAATTAGAATTTAATATTAGACCCTTTGTATTCCAAACTTAGTGATTAAATACATGTCAAAGTGATTTCAATCCAAATACCTATACACATTATCACATACTCTCAATTGTTTTTCCAAGCATATCACTGATCTAAATAGGATTCAAATGGCCGAAAACAACAACAATGCTCAGGCACCACAAGTCATAGGTACGGTAACAACATCTAATATTCCTAAAATTTAACTAACAAAAATTAAGTATGTGTTTTATATTTTGATTTTCTCAATGCATGCAGCTGCTGAAGAGGTCAACCATAATGCATGTGATTTATATTTTGATTTTCTCAATGCATGCATGCAGCCACAGAGAAGAGAAAAAGGGAAGAGAAGCAGGAGAAAAAGGCCAAGAAAAGGGCTGAAAGAAAGGCTGAAAGAAAGAGGATGAAGGAGCTTATGAAGGATGTTAAGGAGTATAGGAAGTCCAAAAAAAGAAAAACAAGTAACAATGTGATTGTTGATGAAGCTGGCGAGGAAGATGAAGAGGAGTGAGAGTATTATTCATGTGATGATTTGCATTTAGCATTCTCAGAAAAAGACTTTTAAATTTTTTTATTTTTTATTTTTTGAATGTAAAAATTTATAATATATAAAATTTTTGTATGTTTATGTTTATTATTGTGTTTAAAGAATATCTTGAAACATATTCATGTGATGAATTGCATTTAGCAATTTACAATTTGATGATAACTTTAGGCTTATATTGAAAAACAAACATAAAACATGTGTCAATGATAATAAAAATAAGTATACCAAATCAGATATGTTATATACATAAAATAGTTGCCAATGAAAACCATGCGTTCCAAAGGCTCTAACAACCAAATAAACCAACTCAATCAAAATGCAGGTATGCAAATACACACAAGATGAAGATGAAGATCAGGAAACCTATTCATATGATGAGATGTATTTGGCATTCTCATCAATATTTAATTTTATGTTAAATATCGTATATTTTTGTATTTTGTTTAAAGTTTTTAATGAATGTAATTTTATTAACTCATTTGGTCCATTTCAACATTCATTTTGTTTAATTTAGTTTGTGACATTTTTCTTATAATTTATATCGAATCAATAAAACTATATGTTAAATGACGAAGACACATATGACGAATGTGACAAAACCAAAGTGACAATTGAAGATATTGAAGATGATATTTGGGTAAACATAAATGATTTAGACGAACCTTGGTATCCAGTAAATAGTTATAGGACTAAGTATAGTATACTTGATGAAGACATCAATAAAGACTCATACATAGTTTGGTTGTTCGTCAATAATTTTATAAACATGTGTATTTTTAAGTTGTTTTAAAAGTGTTTTAAATTCCTTTATATATTTTTGTTTAAAAAAAAATTGCGTATACTACAAATACACAGTGATTGAAAATGATAATGATAAATAAGATCTACACAAACACAGTGGGATGTTATGGTAGATATTGATGGTAAAGCCAAAGGAAAACATACTCTTGATGGTTATATTGATGACGTAGCATGGTAAGTTTATTCTAACGTGTTTTATGAGGCTTAATTTTCACAGTTTTTAATATTTTACAAAACATTTTTTTTTCATTAAGAACTTTTTTAGTTTTTGGTTCTTTAAGTTTGTTTATTATTTTTTTCTATTCGAATACATTTATATTAAATAGGGATATTGACAAAAAAGGCATCATACTTGCCACTTTTTCTCATTGTATGTGTCGTCCTTTTTTTTTTTGATTGTAGCACTAACTTTTCAAATCCGTGGCATTGTGTGGTCTGCGTGACCTGTTGTAAGCGTAGCCGGTTATATCTGGTATTTTTCTACTTTTTGAGTCTTTTTATTTATTTCCACGTGTGATATTGATTATCCACGTTGGATAATCGATTTTATATACTTTGTGGTCCACCTTTGTCCCCCATTTACGTTATCAAAAAACACATTTTCCCCACACACACTTCTTTATTCGAATGGTCCCCAACCCAAACCCTAATTATTAATATACAAATTGACAGTCGATCTCTAGTGATTATATGAAATTGATGTGGGCAAAAGGTACGTCTGACCTTATTATGTTTGTGTTTTTGTGGAATTGTTTTTTTTTATTTTTGTCTCCCATAATATTTCTTACTCACTAGGGTTTATATTGATTACGTTTATTTTTTGTTTTTTTGTTTTTTTCTTTACAGAATGAAAGGGTTAGACGCGTTGTTATTTGATGTACACTTTGATGGTGTCTTCCATTTTGATCCACTAAGGTATGAAAATGGTATTGTTTACCATTTTAGGGTTCCTAAGGATAAGAAGTATGATTATGAGACACTATGTGAGTATTTGGAAAAGAAGTTGGAGACCACTTTCTATGCTATGTTTTTTAAGTTACCAGGATGTCAGTTAGACGTTGGGCTAAAAATAGTTGAGTCTAATTCAGATTTGGAGGCAATGTATGCATTTTGTGAGTCTTATGGAAAGTTAGAGATGTATTTAGCCCATATACCTCAAAATTTGTTTGATTATTATCATACAAATATGGTGG
>LBNU01013836.1:72859-106471 GCA_014162995.1 Artemisia annua | reverse complement strand
CATGTGTGGTCCTTGTGGTGGATGAGTTGGTTGTGGTGCTTGTGGTGGATGTGATGGATTTGGTGACTGGTAATCTCTATGAAAAGGAAGATATTTTGCATTGATGTCATGCTTGAACTTCCGGGCTTGTTCCTTAGTTCTTCTACCACATCTGGGTGGTCGATATGGTGCAAAGGGTGGATTATTTGACTCTGAGCCTGAAGAGTCTGATGATATGTTGATTCTATCTCTATTATCAGACATTGTGATTGTTTTGGAAAAGATTGGAGATATTGATTAAGTTTTGTGGTGTTTTTAGAAGTGATTAGGGTTTGCTTGGAATATCAAGTGGATTTGATCCCCTTTTATTGAGGATCAATTAGGAGTTATGGTAATTAATTAGGAGTTGGTGATTGGTATTCAATTTTTAGTAACTGCCTTTTCTTGAAGATATTTGATTCGATTTTTGACTTTTTATCCAAGAAAAGTCAAACTACTGCTTGGGTTCATAAGCAGTAGTCAACTCTGCTGCTAGTTATAGGACTCTGCTGCTGGGTGTCTGCTGCTACAAGTTGAAGTTGAAGGACGGTTATCTAACTTCTCCTAAGTAGTTTATAACCTAATTGAATCACCTTTTCTCTACACAATAACCACGAATTGCAGTTTAAAAACCAACCCACTCTCCATTATCCTCCAAATTCAAAATCCCCAAATCTCAAGAACCCTAAATCATGGACATCGATCGAACATGGGCCAAAATTCATAACATTGTGGCAGAACTTGACACAGATGTTATACCCTCTGAATTCACAGATATGGCAAACTTTCTAAATGCTACATCTCTTAAGTATGCACTAAATGTGAATCCAACTATCTATGCTGCTCACATCAAACAATTTTGGCAAACTGCAAAAGTCAGAAATTTGAATGGAGAACTTTGTGTGAGGGCATATGTTGATGATCAAAAAGGAATCATTTCTGAAGCCTCTATTCGAACAACTTTGCTCTTTGATGATGAAAAAGGAACAAAGTGTCTTGAAAGAAATGAGCTTTTTGATGGTTTGGCTGAACTGGGTTATCAGAAGAAGAACAATAGTTTAAAATTTCAAAAAGGTCTTTTTTCTACTCCTTGGAAATTTTTAGCCCATACTTTATTGCATTGTTTGAGTCCTAAAACAACTGGGTGGAATGAGATTAATGCAACCATAGCATCTGCTATGATTTGCTTAAGCACAGGAGACCAATTTAATTTTTCAAACATGATTTTTGAGGGCATTGTTTTTAGTGTTAAAGAAAAAGGAAAATCTTTGCTTTATCCCAGGTTTATCCAATTGTTTATAAATGATCAAATTGAAACAACCAGATCCCATAGGGCTATTTATAAATCAACAATAATGGGATCTGTGTCTTTTAGTTTTTTGGGCAAGGTTAATAAAGAATTTTCTGGGGTAGTTACACCACTTACTCCTTATATGGTGGAACTTATTGAAAATGCTCAGGGTGAAGGATCAGGAACTCCCACTGATTCTCAACATACACCCACTTTTGAATCACCATCCCCACAACCTTTAAAGACCTACACACGTAGGAAAGCCTCTAAGAACACTAAGTTACCCCAGACCAGTGTTAGGATGGATATTGTACCAGATGGGGCTGTCACAGGTGATGGAGGTGACATGTTGGTGAGGGCTAACACTACTGCTTCTAGCTTAGCAGCAGAGCAGGATAGTGTTAACATAAATAAGACCCAATCCAAGGCAACATCTAATGTGAATGATTCTAATGAGTCAAACACAGGTGATGGATTCCCTAGCCAAATGGAAAACATAGGGGGCTCAGGTGATCAAACTAGGTTTGATACTGAGTTTATGTCCCAAGATTCACCTCTCAGGGAAGGTCACACATCCCGAAGTGAGGAGGACAGAATTGAACAAACTGAATTGATGGCACCCCCTCTTGTACAAAATGTCATTGTCAATGATTCACCTCTCAGACCAGGTAACACAGGTCGAAGTGATGAGGCTAGTATGGAACAAATTAAAGTTTTGATGGATAAATGTACCACTTTGGAAACCAAGTGTCAAAACTTGGAATCCAAAGTACAAACTCTTGAAGGTCTCACAGCTGCACAGGGTACTATGATCACTCAACTCAAGCAACAAAAGAAGTTATTACAACAACAAATGTCTTCTGCTAACACTGCTGCTGGTTTGGGAGAGGATGCTTCCAAACAGGGAAGGAATGGCACAGGTTCAGGGGAGGAAATCAGGGGTACTCAAAATGTTGCTGGGGTTGAAACTCAAAATGTTGAACATGATGACTCTGCTGCTCTAATCTCTGCTGCTATAGAAGACTCTACTGCTATAGAAGACTCTATTGCTATGGAAGACTCTGCTGCTATGGCTTTAGACTCTGCTGCTATGGATTTAGAGACAAATGTTGATGCAGTGGTTATTGTTGATGCTGGCTTAGCTTCAGGGGAGGCTAAGAGTGATGACCATGTGGAAAGTAGTGATAATGCTGATAGGTATGTGTACGAATTATTCTAGCATTATATTCACTTCAAGGTTGCAAAACCCTAGCACTATTCAGAGTGCTCGTATTCAATATATTGAAGTGTTTAGTTGGTGATATTATTGTGTTTGTGTTCATCTTAAGTTAATCAATAAATTCCGCATATTGATTAAGTTTGTAACAAGTCAGCTTCTATATATATTGTTGTCTTGGTTTATCTAAGATAATAATACTAGATCAATTGCTCAACTGGGATCAACAGTTATCATCCGGGGAAGGCAAACGTGGTGGCTGATGCCTTAAGCCGAAAGGAAATGGCAAAACCATTACGTGTTAGATCATTGGTAATGACGACCACGGTTCTCCCTAAGTTACCGGAACAAATTCTCAAGGCTCAAGAGGAGGAAGCAATGAAAGAAGAAAATGTGAAAGCCAAAAATCTAGGGAAGGGGATCAAACCAATATTTGAGACTCGTACCAACGGAACCCGATGTTTCGGTAATCGTGTTTGGTTACCGTTGTTTGGAGGTTTGAGAGACTTAATCATGCACGAGTCTGATAAATCCAAATATTCTATCCATCCGGGGTCAGATAAGATGTATCACGATCTAAAGCAACTGTATTGGTGGCCAAATATGAAGGCTGAGATTGCCACCTATGTTGGCAAGTGTTTAACTTGTGCGAAAGTGAAGGCGGAACATCAAAAGCCAGCCGGTTTTCTTCAGCAATCTGACATTCATATTTGGAAATGGGAAAGAATTACCATGGATTTCATCACTAAACTTCCTAGAACTCCAAGTGGGTATCATGCAATTTGGGTCATTGTGGATCGTTTGACTAAATCTGCTCATTTCCTACCAATAAAAGAAACCGATGGTATGGAGAAACTTGCTCGACTATACTTGAAAGAGATTGTTTGTAGACATGGTGTGCCTATTTCAATTATATCCGACAGAGATAGCCGATTTACATCGGGATTCTGGAAGTCACTCCAGAAGGCTTTGGATACAAATCTGGATATGAGTACGGCGTACCACCCACAGACGGATGCTAAAAGTGAAAGAACAATACAAACTTTAGAAGACATGCTGAGGGCGTGTGTGATTGAGTTTGGAAGTAGTTGGGATCGGCATTTACCATTAGTCGAATTCTCCTACAACAATAGCTATCATGCAAGCATCAAGGCTGCACCGTTCGAAGCTCTCTACGGACGAAAGTGTAGATCACTGGTTTGCTGGAGTGAGGTTGGAGATAGCCAACTCACAGGGCAAGAAATGATTCATGAAACAACGGAGAAGATAGTCCAAATCAAGAACCGTTTGTTAACTGCTCGTAGTCGCCAGAAAAGTTATGCCGATATTAGACGCCGACCTTTGGAGTTTAATGTGGGTGATAGAGTTATGCTCAAAGTTTCACCATGGAAGGGTGTAATTCGTTTTGGTAAACGTGAAAAGCTAAGTCCACGATACATCGGACCATTCAAGATCCTAGCTAAGGTTGGTCCTGTAGCATACAAGTTAGAGCTACCCGAAGAACTTCAAGGCATTCATAACACTTTTCACATTTCAAATCTCAAGAAGTGTTTATCGGATGAAAGTCACATCATTCCATTAGAAGAACTTCGTATCGATGACAAGTTACACTTCATAGAAGAACCAGTAGAGATCATGGATCGTGAAGTTAAACAACTCAAGCAAAGTCGCATCCCCATTGTCAAAGTTCGTTAGCATACCCGACGAGGACCAGAGTTCACATGGGAACGCGAAGATCAAATCAAGACGAAGTATCCCCACCTTTTCACAAGTGAACCATCAAGAGATAAAGCTAGATGAGCTCCGGGGCGGCGCTCTCTTAAGGGGTACGTGTTGTTACATTTCTAAAATTTCATGTCATTTATTTTAATAGTTTATTAATCAACTATTCTATTTTAACTAATTAACTTCGTCGAAAGTTATCCGCGTACGTCATAGTACATTCAATTCATTCAACTACGACTTATACTATGTCTACTCTACATTTTTCTATGCTCCATTGTTTCCTTACAATCCTAATTTTAAAGTCATGATTCACTTTTTCCATTTTTACGTCAACTTTCCACTTCTTACGTATTGCGCGGTTTAAATTCATGTTTTCACGTTTTAACCTCAAATAAATCCTCCGATAAACTCACCACTCATCTATAGTTCAAAAACATATTTTGAAAACAAGTTTTTATATTTTTACAAGTTTTACATTTATTTTCTACCCGGTGTCACATTACGCGTCTTAAAACTCCACGTTTTAAGTTACCGGGAGCATTATACACTACATAATGCATCTAAATAACAAATTAAATCATAAAAATCCCACTAACCATCCCCCCCCCNGAAGGCGGAACATCAAAAGCCAGCCGGTTTTCTTCAGCAATCTGATATTCATATTTGGAAATGGGAAAGAATTACCATGGATTTCATCACTAAACTTCCTAGAACTCCAAGTGGGTATCATGCAATTTGGGTCATTGTGGATCGTTTGACTAAATCTGCTCATTTCCTACCAATAAAAGAAACCGATGGTATGGAGAAACTTGCTCGACTATACTTGAAAGAGATTGTTTGTAGACATGGTGTGCCTATTTCAATTATATCCGACAGAGATAGCCGATTTACATCGGGATTCTGGAAGTCACTCCAGAAGGCTTTGGATACAAATCTGGATATGAGTACGGCGTACCACCCACAGACGGATGCTCAAAGTGAAAGAACAATACAAACTTTAGAAGACATGCTGAGGGCGTGTGTGATTGAGTTTGGAAGTAGTTGGGATCGGCATTTACCATTAGTCGAATTCTCTTACAACAATAGTTATCACGCAAGCATCAAGGCTGCACCGTTCGAAGCTCTCTACGGACGAAAGTGTAGATCACTGGTTTACTGGAGGGAGGTTGGGGATAGCCAACTCACAGGGCAAGAAATGATTCGTGAAACAACGGAGAAGATTGTCCAAATCAAGAACCGTTTGTTAACTGCTCGTAGTCGCCAGAAAAGTTATGCCGATATTAGTAGCCGACCTTTGGAGTTTAATGTGGGTGATAGAGTTATGCTCAAAGTTTCACCATGGAAGGGTGTAATTCGTTTTGGTAAACGTGAAAAGCTAAGTCCACGATACGTCGGACCATTCAAGATCCTAGCTAAGGTTAGTCCTGTAGCATACAAGTTAGAGCTACCTGAAGAACTTCAAGGCATTCATAACACTTTTCACGTTTCAAATCTCAAGAAGGTTTTTATCGGATGAAAGTCACATCATTCCATTAGAAGAACTTCGTATCGATGACAAGTTACACTTCATAGAAGAACCAGTAGAGATCATGGATCGTGAAGTTAAACAACTCAAGCAAAGTCGCATCCCCATTGTCAAAGTTCGTTAGGATACCCGACGAGGACCAGAGTTCACATGGGAACGCGAAGATCAAATCAAGACGAAGTATCCCCACCTTTTCACAAGTGAACCATAAAGAGATAAAGCTAGATGAGCTCCGGGGCGGCGCTCTCTTAAGGGGTACGTGCTGCGACATTTCTAAAATTTCATGTCATTTATTTTAATAGTTTATTAATCAACTATTCTATTTTAACTAATTAACTTCGTCGAAAGTTATCCGCGTACGTCATAGTACATTCAATTCATTCAACTACGACTATACTATGTCTACTCTACATTTTTCTATGCTCCATTGTTTCCTTACAATCCTAATTTTAAAGTCATGATTCACTTTTTCCATTTTTACGTCAACTTTCCACTTCTTAGGTATTGCGCGGTTTAAATTAATGTTTTCACATTTTAACCTCAAACAAATCCTCCGATAAACTCACCACTCATCTATACTTCAAAAATATATTTTGAAAACAAGTTTTTATATTTTTAAAAGTTTTACATTTATTTTCTACCCGGTATCACATTATGCATCTTAAAACTCCACGTTTTAAGTTACCGGGAGCATTATACACTACATAATGCATCTAAATAACAAATTAAATCATAAAAATCCCACTAATCATCCCCCCCCTTAGGTGGCCGGTTTTGGGAGACACATCAAGACACTTGTGTGTCTTGATGAGTTAAACACTACACTTGTCCAACTTTCACTAACTTGTGTCTTCCACTTAGCTCTAAACCACCAAAATCACACATAGAGTAAATCACCACATACAATTTACTCTTGATCTCTTCCCCCTCCTCCTTGTTGACGTGAGCTAGGTAAGCAAAAACAACCATGGTTTTGATTTTTCTAGCTAATGTAATTAGTACAAGATAAATCTATCTTGGTGCTAACTTAATCATTGTTCTTTTCTTTCTTCAAAACTCTCATTTCCAAGAGTTTTGTTGATGATCTCCTAGGGTTTCCAAGGTGTTAGAGAAGTGGTGATTCTCAAGTCCTTTCAAGAATATTGGTGACAAGATTAGTGATCATGGATTAGAGAAAAGGTGCATGTAATGTCACCTTAATCTTGATCTCTATTTTCCTCTTCAAAAATTTTCTTCCTCCTATATTTTTATGACTCACAAAAGGTTATTGTGGTTGTAGATTGGAGTTCAAAATATCCTCTAAAAGCTCTTCCTTTAAGCTCTCAATAGTTCTCTTTGGTGGTGACATTGATAGCTCCTAGTTCCTTTCTTCTTGTCATCTTTACTTGTCCACCACTTTTGTAAGAAACTCCTTACTAACTTTTATTTTATTTTTATCATTTCTCTGCTGTAAAAATGATATATATTGATGTAATGGTATAGTATATAAGTTATAGGGCTTGGTTAGGCTTGGTACATGAAGCTAGATCACTAGAAACACTTAAGGACTAGACATGCTACTGTGATTTCTAAATCAGGGGCAAAGATTGAATAAACTGTACTAATCAGTAAACATTGAGACTAAACTAAAAATACGGGGTTGTAGGTCTATGTCTTGCGGTCATTTTGACGGGTATTTCATCGAATAACTCATTACGATGATTAAACTAGAAATATTTTCATGAAACATGTCATAATCTGAGTACCAGATTTGTAACTTATGAAGCTTGTTTTTCTGTACAGAACCAATGGTTTCTCAAAATATAAAAGTTTTAGATAACATCTCAACTTAAATGTGGCCGCTAGAATGGGATTGATTTGACTTGTATAACTCTAGCTATCGCATTTTTCGTTGGACTGATGCAATGTTAAAGTTTTCTGAAGTGAATATATTGGGTAAATGGGTAACTTTGGTACTGTTAAGTAATTTTTGGTTTTGTGGGACCCACATAACTTGTTAGTACAGATTAATACCTTTCTGTTGATATAAAGAACGCAATTTTCGGACTTATGTAATTGTATCTTTAAAAAATTTGTTTTTGAACACTTAGAATATACGTACCAAGCATAACTAAGGTTATAATTTAAATAGTATAGAGAGTAAATTATATCAACTCTTACTTTCAAAAACTAAGACAACCGTATATCTATTTAGGTTCGTTGTAGAACTTTCGCGACTAGTTTCTTCACTTGCTTGTTCCGTACTATTTCCTTTATCCGGGTGAGTTTATAGCCTCGCCTTTACTTACTTAAATGTTTTATAAACCTCGCGAGGGGGATACATGCTAGTTTTACAAACTGAATACAAGTAGTTTTTGGTATGCTTGACCCGATTACCTGATTATAGACATTGAGTACCTTTGCCATCAAAGTCCCTAATTTCATGAATCGTTAATTACGTGAGTAAACGCTAATATTATAGATATGCATATTTGGCCAGGCAGGCCTGTTTGGGTGAGTAGCGCTCACTTGGAGCCTTTATTACCAAACGGACATATAATATTTAGAATTGAGGTAACGGCAATGAATACCTTATGCGGGGCAACTTAAACTTGGCCAAGGTTCGGTGTCATGAGCTCGAAGCTATAAACTCGATTTTCCTGACTTGTAAAAGGCCTTTACATGTCTATCGATGATTAATGCTTGTATTCAACTTACTACTTATTAAACTCTATGAATTCACTCAACTTTATGTTGACTTTTAGCATGTTTATCTCAGTTCTGTAGTAACTTCAGCTTGGATGGGCGGCGCAAAGAATGGATATCTATTTGATGGCCCATGCTTAAATAAAAATTCTCATTCGATAATGTTTCAAACTTTTAAACTTATGTAACTTCGGATTATGTTTAAAAACTTTGGGACCTTGTTAACTCTGTTAATATATCGAAAGTGAAAAGTTTAAAAACGACTTTGGTTTGAAGTTGTTTACTATGTTTGTACATTGTGACTAATGTATAACACCCCATGTCCCTTTCCGCTGCGATCCTAAAAATGGGGGTGTTATATTGTGTTCCTAAATTCATTGTTCCCAGTTTCAACAATTTCAGCCTTTTTCCGAGGATCACCCGCGTTGTTCCTAAATCCGCCATTGTTGTTAAACTTCTGTCCACTGCTTGAGTTTCCCACATAACCTCCTGAACCAAATTTTCCATTGTTACGATTTTGTATTTCAACTCGACCATCTTGAATAACAGCTTGATTCCTTGTGTTTGAAGATGTCCGAAGACGATTATTGGACTTGTTTGAAAATTTGCTGAAAGCACGAGCAATAATTGCCATTCCTCGATTCAAGTTGTTGAAGTCCTCGTCGTCATCATCATTAACAGAATTGTTTTTGTACAAGGTGTCATTGTTTTCATAAGAGGCAAATTGATGTGCATTTTGTTGCAGTGTTGAATCATAAGAAGAGTATTGAGGAAACGGGTTCTGATGAGGGTAGTTAAAGTAGTTCTGTTCTTGAGCATAAGCATGGTTTGACAATGGTGGAGGAGCAACGTGGGATTGAGCAACGAGTGCCAAAGAGTTTGGAGTTGGAGGCGGTGAGTAATTTCCTCGAAGTGCTTGATCTTTGTCCACTTCATTCTGATGATGCTTCAGGTAGTCATATGATGCACGTGATGTGTCGTTGCGGTTTAGCAGTGTTAATGCCTACCCAAGTTTTACATTTATATTTAGCCAACTTATCAATAACACACACACTTAATGAGCAGTGTACCCAGTCAGTTTTATATAATGGTAAGTAGAGTGTCGATCACTAAGAGTGGAATGTATTATCTAGTTATCCTAATCAGTATTTTGATGTCCTAAGTTAAATTTATAGCCTAATCTAATGCAAGGGGGTTTCAGCCTGAGAGACTGGCACAGTTTGGTTGTTTATTAAATAGTAAATTAAACTAATGAGCACGAATCAACGAATAGCATACACGTACACAGATAGGTAATAGAGACTATAAGAAGACCTGTCCTGATAATTAAGCAGCTTGTCACTTGTTTTATTGCTAGTTTTATATGTAGTGTATATTAGTTAAATCTTTCTCGTTGGTTTCATTATATCGGCGAGTAAACCCTTAATGATTACTTATGACTATCCTATTTATCCAAAGACATCAGATTAAATAGGCGAGAAGGGGTATGGCAGCCCAAGCAGTGCTCAGCTAGACACAGAGGTTATCAATGCACTAATATAAATTCACCAAAGACATCAAACATATAAACTTTAATTGATGGGAAAGCAATTTTAAGGCGGGCATATGATCTTGCGTACTCACATACTATCGACCATCTATCCTGATGAATTAAAGCTTACTCTTACAATAAAACAAATCTACTTAATGAATTGAATACATGCAGGACCTTCTTACAACTCTAATATCTTCGTTTGGGGCGTGTCTTGTGTTGCTTGTTCGTCTGAATTCGACTCCTTAGGGTTATGGTGCACACCCAATTCGTCTAGGTCTTGGGCTATTTATAGTTTCTGTCTGAGGGTTCGATGCGGTGCATTGAATAAGTAAATGTGGCGCATTGACTTAACTTCGTGTAGGGTCCAAGCTTATTATATTCTGGAATATTCGTACACCGCCATTAGATGCGGCGTAAATTGAATCTTTATGCGGCGCATGTCCTTCAGTTGTCTTGGATTGTTTCTGGTGAAGTCTTGATAGTGATGCGCCGTATGTCAATTGTATAATGCGGCGTATCTGGAGTAGAACGAGCTTGATCTTCTTCTTTGACCAAAGTTTCATATGCGGCGCATGGTATAATTACATGTGGCGCATTCTTCAAAGTCAGGCAATGGTCTTCGAATTCAT
Source organism: Artemisia annua (assembly GCA_014162995.1). Lineage (NCBI taxonomy): Eukaryota > Viridiplantae > Streptophyta > Magnoliopsida > Asterales > Asteraceae > Artemisia > Artemisia annua. The sequence goes on along the minus strand of LBNU01013836.1, from coordinate 95,848 downwards.
CTAAGTATGATATTGCGGCGTATCTGTTCAGTGGGATATGGCGCATCTTCTGGGTATCAGTAGACTTTTGACATCTTGCTCATTTTGCTCAATAATTAGTCCAAAATCGCCAAGTTTCACCTATTATCTGTTTTTACCGGAGAATCATTAAAGTAAACATTAAAGCACCGATTCTCATACATAATAAAGTAAAACAAGTTAAATAAATAAGATAAATGATGATGATAAAATGTACTTATTTGAGTTCATCAAATATCCCCCCACTTGAACTTTACTTGTCCCCAACCAACCACTTAACGTAGTAGAAACAAAATAATTAAGATTTGTTTTTAATAATTAAGCACGTATTCGCTTCATCATAATCACACAACCAACAACTTAATGAAGTAGAAACAAAATAACTTTTCAATATAAAATAATTCTAAATCGTTTAGTTGCTAGTTGTGACGAATATTCTATAATAAGCTTGACAAGTATACGCATCTCCCCCACTAAAGCCAAAGAGTAACAAGTCTAAAGCGGTAAAAAGGGTTTTGAGGCTTAAGGGTTGAACCTAGCTTTGTTCGAACATCTCCTGCACAAACTTAGTAGATCGCTGACACGAATCCTCGATGCTTCAACTAAAGGATGGTCACTAGTGCACTTCTTGGATCGCTGGCGCGTTACTTGCATAACGGATGGTCACCAAGTCACACACTAGATACCTGGCACGATAGTTGATTAATCTAAAATACGGATGGTCACTACCTTATTCATACATTCAATATTCTTACTTGGCCGGTTGGTTAGGGATAACATTGGCCGGTTGGGTAGGGATAACATTTAGGGTATAAATTTGTGTAAAATGAAAAATAAACAAAACGAATAGATTAAAATCCTAAGTGTGGTTAATTACTTTCCCAACCATCCCATGAATAAGACTCATATCATTGAATAACTCACGCTTTTGACTCATGTAACTCACGCTTTAGGTAGACACAAATTATGCTCAATAAAATCTTAAACAAAGAATAACCTTAATTGGTGTTCCCGTAATGGCCAACTCCCATTCAATTTATAAATATAATATACAACAACAAATAGTGGTGACATCTCCCACTTTACAAAACTTTACATAAGTTGGTTAAAACAAACTTCAAACTTCTTCTCTTTCTTTTTCTTTTCTATTTTTTTGATTTTTTTTTGACTGTGTAAAATTTCACAATTTTTTCTATCACGATTTTTCCGGATAATTTTTCCATACTTTTCATAACAACTGTAATAGTGAAAGTAGTAAACACACAAAAAATAAACTAAAAATATACAATATGTACTTTCACTCCAAATGCATTGTGCAATTTCCCGACCTAACCAAAGATAATGATTACGCACGCGAACACATGTAATGTAAGGAAACACACTTTGCCTAAAGTAACTAACCACGGAATGGCTCTGAGGGTTTTTCTAGGGGTATCTTACTGTAAAAGTGAGAGTAAACAAAAGGGTTTATACGGGGGTTAACTAATGTAAGATACTAAAATTATAATAGGGATGGTTTTATGGTATTATGGATCGAATAGTATAAAGAAGAGAAGAGAGTTAGAGAGAAGTTAGAGAGAGAAAGAAGTTGGGAACCTTGAGAGAAAAAGAAAGAAAGATAGAGATTAACTAATGAAAGGTCCAACCCTCCCTCATGGGTGAGGAAGGGTATTTATACTTACAGTGAATGAATGCCTCTACTAGGCTGTGGAGCGGGCTGACAGAGGGTAAAAGACCCGACCCGACACCACGATTACTAACTAATACTATACTACTTTATAACTAATACATTAAATACTACAAGCTACATGATGCTTAACAATACTTGGGGTGACCGAATCTTCAATCATAAAAATGTATTCCTAACAATCTCCCCCTAAGGGAGGTCACCCCAGAAATTGAGTTTTGAAGTCCAGCATTAAGATCTTTGTCGATATCTTTGTAGCTCACAATTGTTGATTCTTCAGTGAAACGAACTTTGTGCTTTGAGCAGCGGACTCGAGATGACTTGTTTGATGAGTAGGATGATCTTTGACATAGCTTCGAGTTCATCATCCAAATTAGTACCTTCAAGTCATCTTTGAGTAGAAATGTCTCCATGTGATGTTGTGACTTTCTTTGTGTTGTCATGCTCACACTTTTCTGGATCATGATCTTCTGTATCAGAGTTGTGGAAGCATAGTTGAAACACATTCCATGATCATGATTTCTTTGAATTTGATGTTGAAGTGTGAGCATGAGGTGATGATTCGGCATCTTTTCTACAATCAGCAACAATCGCCAACTTTTTTGTCTCTGGTGGGAGTACGCCTTTCCAACATGCTCATAACCACTTTGTTGAGTGAATCTCCATAGTTGTGTAGGTCTGAATGCTCCTTTTAGTTGTTGGTATGAGCATGTGGAACTAGAGTGATGGTGGTGATGGTGATAAGATTGGTATGTTGAGCTGCATGAAAATTTGGTTAGTAATAAACATACCAGCACTTATAAGTTCGGACTTCGAGATCGTCAACAGTATAGTGTGAAGACTTTCTCTAATCCTTACCAAGGCCGTTCCTAATCGGATGCCCCCGAAAGGGCTTTCACTGACATACCGAAGTACACCAACGATTAGGTGAGTCGCTGGAGATCACCCCACGACTGTAGACCTTTTGGAACACCACCACGAACACTAAGCGTAATCGACGAGAGATTACCGAAGTGACCTGCTGTCAGGGCTGTTTGATGTTGACCCTGGCAGGAGTTTCAACTTAATCACTGGAAATACATATGTATATTCCCTCATAAGTGTTCTTGGTAGATTGCTAAGATCTGCGTAGGACTCAAAATATTACAGCTGGTGTCCTTTAGAATTGAGGTAACGGCAATGAATACCTTATGCGGGGCAACTTAAACTTGGCCAAGGTTCGGCGTCATGAGCTCGATGCTATAAACTCGATTTTCTTGACTTGTAAAAGGCCTTTACATGTCTATTGATGATTAATGCTTGTATTCAACTTACTACTTATTAAACTCTATGAATTCACTCAACTTTATGTTGACTTTTAGCATGTTTATCTCAGTTCTGTAGTAACTTCAGCTTGGATGGGCGGCGCAAAGAATGGATATCTATTTGATGGCCCATGCTTAAATAAAAATTCTCATTCGATAATGTTTCAAACTTTTAAACTTATGTAACTTCGGATTATGTTTAAAAATTTTGGGACCTTGTTAACTCTGGTAATATATCGAAAGTGAAAAGTTTAAAAACGACTTTGGTTTGAGGTTGTTTACTATGTTTGTACATTGTGACTAATGTATAACACCCCATGTCCCTTTCCGCTACGATCCTAAAAATGGGGGTGTTATATTGTGTTGCTAAATTCATTGTTCCCAGTTTCAACAATTTCAGCCTTTTTTCGAGGAGCACCCGCGTTGTTCCTAAATCCGCCATTGTTGTTAAACTTCTGTCCACTGCTTGAGTTTCCCACATAACCTCCTGAACCAAATTTTCCATTGTTACGATTTTGTATTTCAACTCGACCATCTTGAATAACAGCTTGATTCCTTGTGTTTGAAGATGTCCGAAGACGATTATTGGACTTGTTTGAAAATTTGCTGAAAGCACGAGCAATAATTGCCATTCCTCGATTCAAGTTGTTGAAGTCCTCGTCGTCATCATCATTAACAGAATTGTTTTTCTACAAGGTGTCATTGTTTTCATAAGAGGCAAATTGATGTGCATTTTGTTGCAGTGTTGAATCATAAGAAGAGTATTGATGAAACGGGTTCTGATGAGGGTAGTTAAAGTAGTTCTGTTCTTGAGCATAAGCATGGTTTGACAATGGTGGAGGGGCAACGTCGGATTGAGCAACGAGTGCCAAAGAGTTTGGAGTTGGAGGCGGTGAGTAATTTCCTCGAAGTGCTTGATCTTTGTCCACTTCATTCTGATGATGCTTCAGGTAGTCATATGATGCACGTGATGTGTCGTTGCGGTTTAGCAGTGTTAATGCCTACCCAAGTTTTACATTTATATTTAGCCAACTTATCAATAACACGAACACTTAATGAGCAGTGTACCCAGTCAGTTTTATATAATGGTAAGTAGAGTGTCGATCACTAAGAGTGGAATGTATTATCTAGTTATCCTAATCAGTATTTTGATGTCCTAAGTTAAATTTATAGCCTAATCTAATGCAAGGGGGTTTCAGCCTGAGAGACTGGCACAGTTTGGTTGTTTATTAAATAGTAAATTAAACTAATGAGCACGAATCAACGAATAGCATACACGTACACAGATAGGTAATAGAGACTATAAGAAGACCTGTCCTGATAATTAAGCAGCTTGTCACTTGTTTTATTGCTAGTTTTATATGTAGTGTATATTAGTTAAATCTTTCTCGTTGGTTTCATTATATCGGCGAGTAAACCCTTAATGATTACTTATGACTATCCTATTTATCCAAAGACATCGGATTAAATAGGCGAGGAAGGGGTATGGCGGCCCAAGCAGTGCTCAGCTAGACACAGAGGTTATCAATGCACTAATATAAATTCACCAAAGACATCAAACATATAAACTTTAATTGATGGGAAAGCAATTTTAAGGCGGGCATATGATCTTGCGTACTCACATACTACCGGCCATCTATCCTGATGAATTAAAGCTTACTATTACAATAAAACAAAACTACTTAATGAATTGAATACATGCAGGACCTTCTTACAGCTCTAATATCTTCGTTTGGGGCGTGTCTTGTGTTGCTTGTTCGTCTGAATTCGACTCCTTAGGGTTATGGTGCACACAAAATTCGTCTAGGTCTTGGGGTATTTATAGTTTCTGTCTGAGGGTTCGATGCGGCGCATGTAATTGGTAGATGCGGCGCATTGACTTAACTTCGCGTGGGGTCCAAGCTTATTATATTCTGGAATATTCGTACACCGCCTTTAGATGCGGCGTAACTTGAATCTTTATGCGGCGCATGTCCTTCAGTTGTCTTGGATTATTTCTGGTGAAGTCTTGATAGTGATACGCCGTATGTCAATTGTATAATGCGGCGTATCTGGAGTAGAACGAGCTTGATCTTCTTCTTTGACCAAAGTTTCATATGCGGCGCATGGTATAATTCCATGCGGCGCATTCTTCAAAGTCAGGCAATGGTCTTCGAATTCATCTAAGTATGATATTGCGGCGTATCTGTTGAGTGAGATACGGCGCATCTTCTGGGTTTCAGTAGACTTTTGACATCTTGCTCATTTTGCTCAATAATTAGTCCAAAATCGCCAAGTTTCACCTATTATCTGTTTTTACCTGAGAATCATTAAAGTAAACATTAAAGCACCGATTCTCATACATAATAAAGTAAAACAAGTTAAATAAATAAGATAAATGATGATGATAAAATGTACTTATTTGAGTTCATCATATATCCCACCACTTGAACTTTACTTGTCCCCAACCAACCACTTAACGAAGTAGTAACAAAATAATTAAGATTTGTATTTAATAATTAAGCACATATTCGCTTCATCATAATCACACAACCAACAACTTAACGAAGTAGAAACAAAATAACTTTTCAATATAAAACAATTCTAAATCGTTTAGTTGCTAGTTGTGACGAATATTCTATAATAAGCTTGACAAGTATACGCATCTCCCCCACTAAAGCCAAAGAGTAACAAGTCTAAAGCGGTAAAAAGGGTTTTGAGGCTTAAGGGTTGAACCTAGCTTTGTTCGAACATCTCCTGCACAAACTTAGTAGATCGCTGACACGAATCCTCGATGCTTCAACTAAAGGATGGTCACTAGTGCACTTCTTGGATCGCTGGCGCGTTACTTGCATAACGGATGGTCACCAAGTCACACACTAGATACCTGGCACGATAGTTGATTAATCTAAAACACGGATGGTCACTACCTTATTCATATATTCAATATTCTTACTTGGCCGGTTGGGTAGGGATAACATTGGCCGGTTGGGTAGGGATAACACTTAGGGTATAAATTTGTGTAAAATGAAAAATAAACAAAATGAATAGATTAAAATCCTAAGTGTGGTTAATTACTTTCCCAACCATCCCATGAATAAGACTCATATCATTGAATAACTCACGCTTTTGACTCATGTAACTCACACTTTAGGTAGACACGAATTATGATCAATAAAATCTTAAACAAAGAATAACCTTAATTGGTGTTCCCGTAACGGCCAACTCCCATTCAATTTATAAATATAATATACAACAACAAATAGTGGTGACATCTCCCACTTTACAAAACTTTACATAAGTTGGTTAAAACAAACTTCAAACTTCTTCTCTTTCTTTTTCTTTTCTATTTTTTTGATTTTTTTTTGTCTGTGTAAAATTTCACAATTTTTTCTATCACGATTTTTCCGGATAATTTTTCCATACTTTTCATAACCTTTCAGAGATAACTGTAATAGTGAAAGTAGTAAACACACGAAAAATAAACTAAAAATATACAATCTGTACTTTCACTCCAAATGCATTGTGCAATTTCCCGACCTAACCAAACATAATGATTACGCACGCGAACACATGTAATGTAAGGAAACACACTTTGCCTAAAGTAACTAACCACGGAATGGCTCTGAGGGTTTTCTAGGGGTATCTTACTGTAAAAGTGAGAGTAAACAAAAGGGTTTATACGGGGTTAACTAATGTAAGATACTAAAATTATAATAGGGATGGTTTTATGGTATTATGGATCGAATAGTATAAAGAAGAGAAGAGAGTTAGAGAGAAGTTAGAGAGAGAAAGAAGTTGGGAACCTTAAGAGAAAAAGAAAGAAAGATAGAGATTAACTAATGAAAGGTCCAACCCTCCCTCATGGGTGAGGAAGGGTATTTGTACTTACAGTGAATGAATGCCTCTACTAGGCTGTGGAGCGGGCTGACAGAGGGTAAAAGATCCGACCCGACACCACGATTACTAACTAATACTATACTACTTTATAACTAATACATTAAATACTACGAGCTACATGATGCTTAACAATACTTGGGGTGACCGAATCTTCAATCATAAAAATGTATTCCTAACAATCTCCCCCTAAGGGAGGTCACCTCAGAAATTAAGTTTTGAAGTCCAGCATTAAGATCTTTGTCGATATCTTTGTAGCTCGCAGTTGTTGATTCTTCAATGAAACGAACTTTGTGCTTTGAGCAGAGGACTCGAGATGACTTGTTTGATGAGTAGGATGATCTTTGACATAGCTTTGAGTTTATCATCCAAATTAGTACCTTCAAGTCATCTTTGAGTAGAAATGTCTCCATGTGATGTTGTGACTTTCTTGTGTTGTCATGCTCACACTTTTCTGGATCATGATCTTCTGTATCAGAGTTGTGGAAGCATAGTTGAAACACATTCCATGATCATGATTTCTTTGAATTTGATGTTGAAGTGTGAGCATGAGGTGATGATTCGGCATCTTTTCTACAATCAGCAACAATCGCCAACTTCTTTGTCTCTGGTGGGAGTACGCCTTTTCAACATGCTCATAACCACTTTGTTGAGTGAATCTCCATGGTTGTGTAGGTCTGAATGCTCCTTTTAGTTGTTGGTATGAGCATGTGGAACTAGAGGGATGGTGGTGATGGTGATAAGATTGGTATGTTGAGCTGCATGAAAATTTGGTTAGTAATAAACATACCAGCACTTATAAGTTCGGACGTCGAGATCGTCAACAGTATAGTGTGAAGACTTTCTCTAATCCTTACCAAGGCCGTTCCTAATCGGATGCCCCCGAAAGGGCTTTCACTGACATACCGAAGTACACCAACGATTAGGTGAGTCGCTGGAGATCACACCAACGATTACCGAAGTGACCTGCTGTCAGGGCTGTTTGATGTTGACCCTGGCAGGAGTTTCAACTCAATCACTGGGAAATACATATGTATATTCCCTCATAAGTGTTCTTGGTAGATTGCTAAGATCTGCGTAGGACTCAAAATATTACAGCTGGTGTCCTTAATGTTGAACAACCAGTGTAGAAGTATCAAGTGTTCCTATGAGATCTTTTGATGCATCCCGTGGCTCTAGACTCGATAAATGCAATTTGGTTATCATATGCGGAGACTAGGGAGGGGTCTCCTGTTTCAATATCAACCGTCTCTAAGAGATGAGTTGATAGATTACACCGGTTCCCCGTGAGAATGAAACAAGCTCTTTTAAGAGAACTTAAGTGGCTGGAAGGTTTAGTGCAGTGCGTCACTGGGTCCATGACGTCTTGTCTTCAATACAGGTGTTACCTTAGTAACAACCAGTAGCAGATGAGTTGAACCCGTTTTCTGCCCTAAGGTTGAAAAAATTGGAGGGCTATTTCTTTTCACCCTTTCTCATTTCATTTCTTTTTAATTCTTCAACCCCTTCAGTGCTTACCGAGACTTCATTACTAGAACCTTGTTGGGTTTGTTCCAGTCCTAGCTCAATCTTAGTCGGCACTCTTCCCTTTCTCACTTTTCTCCTTTTTTCAATCAATCCTAAGGACTTCTATTCTATCTATTGGATTGTCCCTGGGAAGATCCATCCGGTTCTGGTGGATCATGGGAGCTCATACCTAACCTTACCATCCTTATAACTCCATGCATTAAAGTAAAGTGGTCGGTCTTTTGGTATCTTTCCACAATCGCCATTAAACCAAATCTTTGAAAATTCTCTCAAAGTGTTTATGATTAAGAAACACATTTTGTTAACACTTTGAGAGTTTTGTAACTTTTCAAATGCTCCCCCTTAACATGTGCTCATGGAATTTTGATAGAAATTTGCACATGTCCGGGTGAGTTGCACTTTTGAATTGATCCACTCTTAATAGACATATACCCTAGGGACACGTTTACGTTGCTTAGTTAAAGGGATCCATTATCAGCTTTTAGGTGATAACTAGCCCTAATAACTATCTTGAAGTTGTTAACAATCCTTAAAAAGGAAGTTAGACCCGTCAAAGTATACATCTAAGAAGAGCTTCTCAAAACGGTACTTTCTACATGGATAGATCCTTTCGAATTCTAACGTTTGTGTTTCGTCAATTCATGAGTCAAATCTGAGCCACGCTCAAATGGGATGCCAAAACTTTTATTCATCACAAAACATTTTGCTCCCCCTCAATATGTGCATTGGTTTAAGTTTAAATTTTAAAAACCTTAAAAAATTTTAGCACATACGGGAGAGCATACATTATAGTCCAAAAACATCACATTTTAAATCAGATTTCATATTTAAATCACATTCTCTCCCCCGATCAAAAAATTTCAAATCATTTGAGATTTTGTGATCCTAATTGATTTAAATGAGTTTAGAAAAAATGGGAGAAAATGTGATAAATTTTGAACATGTACTGATTTTTGAGACACTTTTTCACTGCTGCTGATGCACAAAGTTTTTAAAGGTGCAGAAATTTTGAGCAAATACGCTCCCCCTTAATTAATGACCCGTTTTCTATTTAAAGAGTTGGAGTCATTAAGTTGAGCGGCAGGGTATTTGTGAAAATTTAAGTCCAATAGCCACCTTGTAAACCACAAAAACTCTCTTGAAGAATCATAAGAGAGAGATTTTGGGATGAAAGAAGACTTCTCTTATTTTACTAGAAGTGATGCACTGAAACGTACATCATTTCTATGATGCATGGATGTTGCGTAATCCATGCCCAGATGAACTTCATCCGTTGTTAGGAACAACCGTCTTAATGGTGACGTGTTTTCCTCATTTTGAAAACCGGGTTGCTATCTGAAGTAATAGCAAACCAAAATTTTACGAACGGGTTACAGTCTGAAATAACTGTAAGCCATTTAGGCATGTTTTGAAAAACTTTTTGAACTTCTGTTCGAACTTCATTTAAAGACCCCTGTCATTGTTGAATGACATTTCTAGGACCGTAAATGTTATCGATACCAGAAGACATGCCTTAAAAAAAACTATTTTTGGTATGTTCTATTTTTCTGATTTTTTATGGTTTTTGAAGATTTTATATTTGTCTATTTACAATTTTATCGAAAAGAAAAAATATGTACAAAATGGAGTGCACGCTTGGTTTTAAAGAATGATCTAGCGATGCACTTTCCTTACATTGAATTCCAACAAGGATTGAAAACCGGTGTTTCATTTTGACATAAGACTCGTGGAATCCATGGAGATTTAAAACTCTTTTTCCGTTGAAAAGTTGATTGAGAAACCCGGTGTTTCTCTTGGAGTTTTAAAATCTGAAGAAGAAGATTTCCTTCTAAAGTTGAACCACATGGGTTCTTTTTAAAGATTTGTTTTTGTGATAAGTGGAAATGTTCCGGCATTTGAGATTACGAAAGCAAAGTCATTCTTATAATACATCGAAAGCATTTCAGATTTTGAAAATTTGACAGAATTTGAACGACTTTGCTTTGGTCTCTTCACTTGCTTTACCGGAGTAAAGCGACAGTGCGAAGATTTAGAAAAACTTGTTTCTCAACATTTGAATCCTATTTCAAGTTTGGCCTTTTGACACATTTAGCCCCTTTGACCTCTCTCATCCTTCTCATGAAAATATTTACTAGATTTTACGTATTACAAAATGCTCATGAGAGATTGGTGTATCAGAAATCAAACTATAATATGCAACTACATGAACAATACGGTTGAACATTTTTCTCCTTCTCAAAACATGTTTCATACTAAACATTTAGGCTATAGTTGAACTTTTGACGAAACATATCTTGACTTCAAATACGATGACATGTACTTGCACACAGAAAATGTATCAGGCACAAACAAACATACAGGAGAATCAAACTCTCATTCTAAATCTTCCTAAGTGCACAGAAATCTCAAATTAACACACAAGATCACAGATTAATTCATTCTTTCACTCGAGATTTTCCGATTAGTATCATGGTATTGGGTCAGGTTTTGAGACTTTACATGCATGCTAGTATCATGATGCACGAATATTGTTCAAGCAAACACCTAGTAGTAGCAGCAAAGACATTGACATCTTAGACCCTAAGTCACTTGAATTCAAACCTATGTTGTTTCTAATCGAGCAAACACCCAATCAAGAATTCTTTAGTGTTCTCTAAGGCTATATGAACTAATTAATTAGACTAAAACACATCAAAGGGAAATGCTTCAATCGATAGTTACATAAACTCTAGTATCTGATTATGCCTTTTGATTGGGGTTATCATTTGAAACATTTTTATGGAATGATTAGTCAATAACCATGAAGAAATTATAATCTCACAATAATCGAGGATAAAAAGAAACTTGTTAGTCTGAATCGTTGAGGTTTTCAACTATGTGTGATACTTTTGAGAGCATTATAAATTCGAATGATGAAGAAACAATTTTTCTTGTAGACTTATGATAAGGTGTGCAAACTTCATGACGTTGTGAAAATTTTTTCCTCCTCAAAACATGTTCCATTTTGACAATACAAAGTAAATTTTTTTTAATGGAGGAACATAGTTTTGAGGATAGAAAGTTTGCACACGAGGAAAGAAGATTCTTTTTGTTTTTGTTTTTGAAAGTTTTTGTATTTTATAATATATATATATACAAGGATTCTAATTAGTTTAAGAAGATGTTGACATGAGTACCGAAATGAGAGTATCGTTTAGCTCGTTGTAGAAGTCTGTAGTCAAAATCTCTTAAACTTTCACCCCCAAAGCTTTCGAGGCTCACAAATAACCGTCTGAACTTGTGGTTGCCATGATGTGATCTTAAACGGGATTTTAGAACTCTTGTGACTTAAACCGAGAGATCGATTCTCTCCCGGGATTTTACTAAAGTCAACAAAAGAAACCGAAAAATGTAATATGCGAGTTAGACTTAGAGTGAGACCTTGGATAAGTCACAATTAGCACTAGGTGTCAAGTCGCGACAAGTCAAGTTACCATAGATCCGATCGTAATAAGTCAAGTCGTAAAGTTTAACTCACAACGTCAAATTACAATCAGACTAATCGAAACGACTTAAGTCACAACAATTCACCAAACACCAATAGTTAACAAATTACTAGAATCTCACATCTGAGTTAATCGCTAGACACCACCAAATAACTGAATTATAGCCTCCTCAATGTGAAGCTTTGGTAGCTTCCCCTTAAACCGACAATCATCTTCATGAGATCACTTCTCCCACGTAGTAGAAGTGATGCAAACAGCCTCATTGTATGAAGCTCAAAACCCCAAAGAAACCGATAACGCCGATGTAACAAGGTGAACCACTGATCATCTCTGCGGTTATCAATCCCGGAATAAATGATTAAGCCCGATCACATGACCTTGTTGTGCGTCCCCGATGTACACATTTCTCTGTGGTTTTGAGCAACTGTCTATTCAGGGGAACAAGATATCAACATCTTCATCATAGCAAATGCTTTCCATTTATCTTACACATAAAAGCTCAATCCATATTGTACACATGTACCCAACACAAGAAGAAACGATGACACCAAAGTAACAGGCTGAAGCACTGATCATCTCTGCGGATATCAACTCCGAAATAAGTGTTTAAGACCGATCACGTGAACCTGTTGTGCGTCCCTGATGTACACATATCTCTCCCATGATGGTTGCGAACTCATCGGAGTCAGCATAGCAATGTGTACATGAAGCATTAACCAGAAGCACTTTAACATAAATCATAACAGCTCGTATGAAGATGTCGATAAGCAATATCATCTCTCACTCCAAATGTCCTTATCATATTTCTTCCCACTGAAAGCTGAAGTAATACATACCACAAGTACCGAGAGACCACTTCCCCTACGAAGATGGAATGATACACCAGAAAATGAGTTAACACACTGATTGTCTCTGCGGTTGTGACATTTGTCTTCACGGAATATCTTCAGTTAAGAAGTATAAAGCTCTTCATGTGTACTCGTTGAGCGTTCAGATGTATGTCTCCTTCCCTCTTGCTGGATTCGATACCTCAGAATCAGCATCACATTATACTTGAAATCATGAGAGAAGAAAAATATTGGCTCAGAAGTATCCTGTGAGAATCAATCGCTACAGAAACTCTCTATGACTATCTTAACCAACCCTTATGTGGGCTATATGAAGTGACCACCGGTGGAGCAAACCAGATATACCAAACTTGAAATTGAAGTAGAATTCCCCATATATTACAAAATGATCATGAGAGATTGGTGTATCAGAAATCAAACTAAAATATGCAACTACATGAACAATACGGTTGAACATTTTTCTCCTTCTCAAAACATGTTTCATACTAAACATTTAGGCTATAGTTGAACTTTTGAAGAAACATATCTTGACTTCAAATACGATGACATGTACTTGCACACAGAAAATGTATCAGGCACAAACAAACATAAAGGAGAATCAAACTCTCATTCTAAATCTTCCTAAGTGCACAGAAATCTCAAATTAACACACAAGATCACATATTAATTCATTCTTTCACTCGATATTTTCCGATTAGTGTCATGGTATTGGGTCAGGTTTTGAGACTTTACATGCATGCTAGTATCATGATGCATGAATATTGTTCAAGCAAACACCTAGTAGTAGCAGCAAAGACATTGACATCTTAGACCCTAAGTCACTTGAATTCAAACCTATGTTGTTTCTAATCGAGCAAACACCCAATCAAGAATTATTTAGTGTTCTCTAAGGCTATATGAACTAATTAATTAGACTAAAACACATCAAAGGGAAATGCTTCAATCGATAGTTACATAAACTCTAGTATCTGATTATGCCTTTTGATTGGGGTTATCATTTGAAACATTTTTATGGAATGATTAGTCAATAACCATGAAGAAACTTGTTAGTCTGAATCGTTGAGGTTTTCAACTATGTGTGATACTTTTGAGAGCATTATTAATTCGAATGATGAAGAAACAATTTTTCTTTTAGACTTATGATAAGGTGTGCAAACTTCATGACATTGTGAAAATTTTTTCCTCCTCAAAACATGTTCCATTTTGACAATGCAAAGTAAATTTTTTTTAATGGAGGAACATAGTTTTGAGGATAGAAAGTTTGCACACGATGAAAGAAGATTCTTTTTGTTTTTGTTTTTGAAAGTTTTTGTATTTTATAATATATATATACAAGGATACTAATTAGTTTAAGAAGATGTTGACATGAGTACCGAAATGAGAGTATCGTTCAGCTCGTTGTAGAAGTCTGTAGTCAACATCTCTTAAAATTTCACCACCAAAGCTTTCGAGGCTCACAAATAACCGTCTGAACTTGTGGTTGCCATGATGTGATCTTAAACGGGATTTTACAACTCTTGTGACTTAAACCGAGAGATCGATTCTCTCCCAGTATTTTACTAAAGTCAACAAAAGAAACCGAAAAATGTAATATGCGAGTTAGACTTAGAGTGAGACCTTGGATAAGTCACAATTAGCACTAGGTGTCAAGTCGCGACAAGTCAAGTTACCATAGATCCGATCGTAATAAGTCAAGTCGTAAAGTTTAACTCACAACGTCAAATTACAATCAGACTAATCGAAACGACTTAAGTCACAACAATTCACCAAACACCAATAGTTAACAAATTACTAGAATCTCACATCTGAGTTAATCGCTAGACACCACCAAATCACTGAATTATAGCCTCCTCAATGTGAAGCTTTGGTAGCTTCCCCTTAAACCGACAATCATCTTCATGAGATCACTTCTCCCACGTAGTAGAAGTGATGCAAATAGCCTCATTGTATGAAGCTCAAAAACCCAAAGAAACCGATAACGCCGATGTAACAAGGTGAACCACTGATCATCTCTGCGGTTATCAATCCCGGAATAAATGATTAAGCCCGATCACATGACCTTGTTGTGCGTCCCTGATGTACACATTTCTCTGTGGTTTTGAGCAATTGTCTATTCAGGGGAACAAGATATCAACATCTTCATCATAGCAAATGCTTTCCATTTATCTTACACATAAAAGCTCAATCTATATTGTACACATGTACCCAACACAAGAAGAAACGATGACACCAAAGTAACAGGCTGAAGCACTGATCATCTCTGCGGATATCAACTCCGAAATAAGTGTTTAAGACCGATCACGTGAACCTGTTGTGTGTCCCTGATGTACACATATCTCTCCCATGATGGTTGCGAACTCATCGGAGTCAGCAAAGCAATGTGTACATGAAGCATTAACCAGAAGCACTTTAACATAAATCATAACAGCTCGTATGAAGATGTCGATAAGCAATATCATCTCACACTCCAAATGTCCTTCTCATATTTCTTCCCACTGAAAGCTGAAGTAATACATACCACAAGTACCGAGAGACCACTTCCCCTACGAAGATGGAATGATACACCATAAAATGAGTTAAGACACTGATTGTCTCTGCGGTTGTGACATTTGTCTTCACGGAATATCTTCAGTTAAGAAGTATAAAGCTCTTCACGTGTACTCGTTGAGCATTCAGATGTATGTCTCCTTCCCTCTTGCTGTATTCGATACCTCAGAATCAGCATCACATTATACTTGAAATCATGAGAGAAGAAAAATATTGGCTCAGAAGTATCTTGTGAGAATCAATTGCTACAGAAACTCTCTATGACTATCTTAACCAACCCTTATGTGGGTTATATGAAGTGACCACCGTTGGAGCAAACCAGATATACCAAACTTGAAATTGAAGTAGAATTCCCCATTCTTGTGACTTAAGCTTGCGCTAATGTTGGAAGAGCGATGTAGAGAAGTTATGCTCCAAGCAAATCTCTAAGTACTCAATACTCAAACAAAGTATGAGACATTAACTGTAAAACCCTAAATTTCCTAAACTTTGAAATTCCTATTTTGCCCTCAACTTTGAATCTATAAGAATCATCATGAATCTAAAACCTAAAACTACTAAAATACCTAAATCACTAACTAAGACATTAAGACTTTAAGCTATGAAATTACTAACAATTTAAAGGATACAAAGCTACTACTAAAGACGTTCACACGTTTAAAATGCATCCTTTGGGCCGAATTTTTCCTTTGTCACACATTGATTTTTATTTTGGGCCTTAAACACTAAAATGCAACTAAATATGGAGCCCAATTAGATTTCCTGGAAAGATAAGTTTTCACATGGTCAATCACTCCTTAAATCACGGCTCATTGTTATCCCATACCTAATATATCACGCGGTCCTTCCTTTCTTTCCTCACAAAATATACGGTTCTTTCAACCAAGAATTTATATCACACAAAAACCCTAGCACACAAACATATTCGGCTGCCATTTTCTGGTTCAAAGGCAAAAAAAAAAAGAAAAGCTGTAAAAGAAAAGAGTGCGAAGGCTGTGAGAAGAGGAGTATAGACCGTGGTCTTCTTGGTTCGAGGTGGTGTTGTTGATCGTGGTACCATTTGGTTCGAAAGGGTTGGATGCTTGGGAAGTCGACATTGGTTTTGGGTCGCGGTCATTTGTTTCTTCTCCATTCGATCACAAGGGTACCAGTACCAACCTTGCTCTATTTTGCTTTCATTTGATCTCATTCTACGCTTATAACATGTCCTTTGATAAGCAACATGAATTGGCTAAAAGACACGCATATATACGAATTAGAATGACTCATGAAATCATAAAATGACACATGAAATCATGATTTGGAAGCCTAATCTAATCAACACCTATACATATGTATCATGTGTAATCAGAATGGAATATGATACATGAATAATGATAAGCATGCAAACAAGAATATCAATATTTCAAAAAACTGTAAGAATGACATATCAAAATTAACGAGGGCCATTGGTCTATGATTTTATGTATGACCGCATGTGTGTGTGTCTCGATAACACTTGTGTTGATCTCTCGAAGGTTCGTGGTTTGAATCCGGTCTCGCGATGACTCGTTTGTTTTGTTAACAAAGTGAGAATACGGATGAATATTTATTTTGTCACATGAAAGGAAGAATGGTAACCGCATGAAATAATGAGAAGCATTTACATGTCGATATTGAGTTTCTTTTGGCTAATACGAATCTGAAACATGCATTGATTTTGATCTTTTGTTTTATTTTTTATTTTTTTTTACATAGAACCTGGAATCATACGTATAGGAGAAGAATGCATGCATAATGGTGTCCTAATTATAGAGGTCGAAAGAGTATAAAACGAGATTGTGTTTCGATTTGTTATTTCATGAGTCGTAATAATAGAAATATAAAACATGCAAAGGTGGTAGCCATATTGCTTTGATGAATCTCACGAATCGGCAAAACTAATGAATTGTCATTTATTTACATAACTTACAAAATAGACCCTAAACTTTGTAGTATTGACATTTTTAACCCTCAACTATTATAAGTGGTCATAATTAAATCCTAATCTATAATAATAATCATTTTAAGCATTTAAACCTATTTAGTTGTTAATTGTAAACATAAATGGTTAACTTACCTTAAAGTGGAAACCTACTAAAATTGAAAAGTTACTAAAACATGAAACTTACTTAAAATGGAAAGTTACTATTTTTGGAAAGCTGCCATAAAAGGAAAGTTACTAAAAATGGAAAGCCGGCTAAAATAAGAAATCTGATTCAAAATAAGTTATTAACAATAAGACGATCATATATTCGTGTAGATTCGCTGAAGAAGGAGTTGCTTCTGATCTTATTGTTTCTGTTATGTTTGCACTTGCGGCCTAAGGTACAGATATTCTGACCTTTTCAGTAAAGGTTTCCCATGACTCTCTCCTTTTCTTTCGATCTGACATTCTGTTTAGGGTTCCCGATGCCATTGCTATGAAACCCCATTTTATTTTCTGAACCTTTTCTGTGATGAACCTTTGTTATCTGAACCTTCTGATTTGGACTTTCTGATTTGACCTTCTGATTTGGACTTTATGATATGAACCTCTGATATGTGTTTCTGATCTGATTATTAAGATGACCTATGATCTGTGTCATTTTATGACATTCTGTTTGACCTATTCTAGTTTGACACCCGAGCCAAATTTATTTCACTAGGCATGGGGGTTCCATGTCCGTGTCAGTGATGAACCTCTGACATGACTCTAGGGCAGTAGAGTGATGTTCTGCCACGTTCCTTTGATTGGTCTGCATGTGAATGGGTAGGGGCGTATGGATGCATCCTAGATCTGTTTCTGTTTTCTGTTATCTGTTATCTGTATCTGGTGATTGATGTTGCGTGCATGCACGTCCTTCACATTTCTGGGAGCTAGCTACTCCACCCATATGAGGACACCCCTCATTATTGTCTGATTATCTGAGAGGTCTCCCCTCTATATGATTATGAAGAGATATGATTATGATTATGATGAAGGCATTATTATGAAGGCATTATTATGAAGGCATTATATATGTTTCTGGGCTCGTGGTTGATGACTAACCCTTACCTTACCTCTTATTACTATTTCATACTTACCTTTGATTACATTCTATTATTCCCTTTATACCTTATTCAGTATTCATTTCTGTTTCAATATTACTTCGTTGTTATATCTGTTCACTAGGCTTTTTAAGCTCAACTGCATTTTCTTTTCACCGCGGCAGGTTTTAGAGGGAAGCTGGGATATGAGTGAAGAGTGCACAAGAGCTTAGTGGACTTCACCTTGATAGCTATATCTGGATTAGAGATGATTAGAAGAGATTTGCATTTTAGACTTAGTTTTTCTTTGTTGTTCTCTTTTGTAACCTTTGTATTTCAGATTATTCCCTTGTAACCTTTGGAATTCTTTTGTATTACTTATGTTGTATGTCTGTATATGCTTTGATATGTCACCATAATGTAGTACTTCTACCCTTATCGTGTCGGTGTGTTACAATTATGGTATCAGAGCCCAGGCTGCGACTTGTAGTACATTAAATCTTGACCTGTGAAGTTTGGACCCTTAAGTTTCCACTGTAGGCGCTCATAAGACAACCTTGAGAAATTGCTTTAAGATCTCCCCATAGGAACCTAAGTAATTACCGTTGAGGAATGGGTAGACTAGGACATCTATGTAAGTAGCATTGCTTCCGCATCACTCTGATTCGTGCCTCTGCCTTTAGATGTGCCTTATAAGAACATTTGTTTCAGAAGTTAGAAATTATGCTCAACCTAAGTTCAGTAACCAAGTAAGTTTGGAATACCTCGAGAACTACATTGATACCTTACACCATTTAAGTTTCACTTCTGATTCTAATCTCCACTTCCGATTTGTTTGAATAACAGTTCGATACCTTTCCGATCATCCTGAAGATTTTACAACCATAATGTGGTTGACACATTTTGTTAATTCCTTACTTATGCTGGACATACCATGTGTCATCTAATATTACTTGACTCTGCATAATCCATTATTACTCATATGAGAACTCTGATAATTATTAACCACAAATATAAGAAGATTTGTTCCCTCCCTTCGAATGATGAACTTGTTTGCCAATCAGTTCCTTTAGAAGGATATGATGTTAATATTATCTTAATATTGATTTATTAACTGAGCATGATGATGCTGACGACTGTTATTCCATACATCTCAATTTTGACAATTATACGATGTTCGTATTACCGATGATACACATCCTATAGATCATTTGTGCTAAGAAGCCAAACAAGATTCCAACACCTTGAACTATTCGCTTCCCTATCTCAACACCTTTGATGAATCATGTACTTGACTCTGATATATGAACTATCCATATGTTTTGACGACCGTATTCGTCCTACGAATCCGTTTACTTCTTATATGATTAATATTGAGGTCTTTTGGTTACGGATTGACTGGCTCTTCATAAAGCTACCGTAGACTACCGTATCTGATATGCGACCTTAAGCTATCTGCTTCATCCTACTTTTGTTATCATGGCTTTCTACCACTTGAATCCGTTGAGATTAATTCTGCTATGAAAGTATAAGACTCCGATTTCATTTGATTGACAAGTTTTTCTTCTGACACCTATTTGGTATCTACCATTGGAAAGCTCTGGCATAGGAAGTATTTTGTCGTACAAATTTTTTCTGATGTTCGCTGATGAACCTCTTGGTGATTCCCTCCTACTTGGAAGTAGAAATAACAATGAACTGATCTCGGTTGAAGAAGCCACGGTGCCATAGAAGTTGAGAGATTGAAGAAGCTGACGGAAGATGATTCTTGCTCACTCTAGTGTTTCTCTTGAGATGTTCCTGTTAGTTTATGAAGAAGGAAGATAGAAGTATAAGACAGTGTATCGACCATCATGAACTAAACCGTATCACTATCCGTAATCATTATCCGTTTCCGCGTACCAATGATTGATTTGGTCTACCTCTGAAACACTGTATCTGATTGCATCATATTAGATTTGGAGGACTGAAGAAGCAACCACAAGAATTTCTAAAAAGGGGGTTAACTAACCGAGAGTAACCTCCGTGAACTATTTCAGTTTTAATTGCGAAGAAGAAAGAAGGTGATGTGAAGTGGATGTGAATATTTTCCCTAAGATGATCTCTTATGAAGCTACCTTTTGTACTCGTTATAATCATTATGAACCTTGATGATGCCAATTGTATTGGCTAAAAGGTCAAATATTCTTATGCATCTGATGGAATTTATGTTTTCGCGAATGTTTGGACAAATTGTCATAGTATACATTATGTTGTGTTCAGAGACGATACAGAAACATGAAGACCATGTTCGTATTAAGTTAGAATGACCCTTTTGTTCTGGAAGAGAAAGACTTGATTGGCGTTCAGAGGTCGTAGTAGACAACACTATCATGTATCCTGCGGAGACAGAGTTTCCCAAATAGGATCAAGATTGAAGACAGTTATTGGAACTAGAAACCTTGTAGAAGAGTAGTAGGAGATGTTCACGACAGGCGTTACCGTGGGAGAAGCATATAAGAAGAAGTAAGGAATTGAGAAGGGACTCGATTATACCACATGCAACACGTAGAGATTACAGTTTGGGTATCAAGGCAACCAAACCGGAGGAGACGAACTATTCAACTCATAACCTGGAGTCGACAACGGCGATGATTACCTTAAAACCTGGAGCTGTGCTAGAAGACCTGTCGAAGACACGCAATCTTGCTTCTCTTTCATCTTAGTTGTACTAAGATGAATTGATAGCAGAAGCAGATTTGCGGATGGAAGGGTGCACAATGATTATGCTAGAGATTCATGTTACTACACCACAATTTCAAGAAGAGGTGCCGAAGGCTTGAGGGACCAGACTCAAGTTTATGATTCCTTTCCACCGTAAGATCAGATGAACAAGAGTAGACAGACTACTCAGACTTGGAGGAAATTATGAAATTTTGTATTTGAATAGAAGAATTTTGAAGCAGATATTTGCGTTTTGGATGAGTAATTCTGTGAAGGATGAAGTTATTGATGACGTATTTCATTTCTGCTTAACCCGCTTAAGTTTCCGTTACCAATGACAAGATCCTTTGAATGATTTAAGTTCACTATTAGCAATTCCGTTCTGCATTCATTCTGTGTACGTTTGGAAGATGGTTTTGTTATGAGAATTTTGACGAATTTTGGAAGACCTACCGCCTTGATGGCATGTTTCATTTGATGTTTACTGGATTCCGTTACTTATTTGTACGTCCTGTTTCTCTGATTTCATTCCATGAATGTTGTTTTGATTCGGACCTACCCTAGGAGGTAGAGGACTGTTAGATGGTTAAGATAGGATGTTTAGTTCACGACTTGAGGTAAAGTATAATCATCATGAGGGCATATTTATATGATGCTAGTATTATGACGTCTGGCCAACATGATAATAATACTTACATCATATAACGTGCACTTGTTGTGAATCATAGGATATCTTGAGAAGTGCTTTAGAAGCCTTAGAATTTCTGAGATCTGATTGAGATTATCCGCTTTTAGTGAGACCTTAGGTTCATTCTACCTACACGTTTAATCTGCCTTCATCATTATACGACTTGATTCTTTTGGAATCTCGACATGTGTTTGTTGACCTCTGTGCTTCCGATAAGAATCTTAGGTTCTGTTGTAGAGCTTTCTGCCATTTGATGTTATCAGACAATCTCTTTTCTGTCAGTATGGATTTGATCTGTTACTCTGAAGGAGTACACCTATGTTTTGCTATATGTACGTCTCACATTCGATGAATCTGTTCTTGATGATCTGTTATGAGTTAACATATGCGATTTTGGATTTTGAAGAACAATATTCTGTCTGTATAAGAGAATACCTCTGAAAGGTTATATTGAAGACGATACTATTTCAGAATCTGAAGAGTAAACGTGTTCACCACCTCTCATGTTTTCTGCTACTGGATAAGTTCTCATCTGATTTGTCTAATCAGACTCCACGGACGATATATTCGTTAAATCCTACATATTCCCTGTATCTCTTCCGAGAGAATACGATTATCATCTGTTACATTTGGTATTTTATTCTTCTTATTTGGATTCAGTATGGTATGTCTTTTCTGAGGAAGCCAAAGCTATTTTCATCAACAAGGTAGAGTCATGAGAAACAAGTCTTTCACATTTCCGTTCACAGTCAGTTGGGTTTCCGTTTCATTTTCCCTTCAATTTCGCGGACGAAATTTTCTTTTTAGATGGGAAGAGTTGTAAAACCCTAAATTTCCTAAACTTTGAAATTCCTATTTTGCCCTGAACTTTGAATCTATAAGAATCATCATGAATCTAAAACCTAAAACTACTAAAATACCTAAATCACTAACTAAGAGATTAAGACTTTAAGCTATGAAATTACTAACAATTTAAAGGATACAAAGCTACTACTAAAGACGTTCACACGTTTAAAATGCATCCTTTGGGCCGAATTTTTCCTTTGTCACACATTGATTTTTATTTTGGGCCTTAAACACTAAAATGCAACTAAATATGGAGCCCAATTAGATTTCCTGGAAAGATAAGTTTTCACATGGTCAATCACTCCTTAAATCACGGCTCATTGTTATCCCATACCTAATATATCACGCGGTCCTTCCTTTCTTTCCTCACAAAATATACGGTTCTTTCAACCAAGAATTTATATCACACAAAAACCCTAGCACACAAACATAT